>VZTT01064107.1:11107-22042 GCA_013400855.1 Buphagus erythrorhynchus | reverse complement strand
GGCTGCCCGCCCGGAGCCGGCCCGCTCCCCGCCCGCCGCCCGGAGCCCTCAGGGGCCGGGGCCGGGCGAGGAGCGCGGGGAGCCGCTCGCCGGGAGGGAGAGCCGGGTCGGAGACGCCCCTGCCGGCAATGGAGAACGGAGAGAGAGTTTGGAGGGAGCGGTGACGGCAGCCGTAACTCTTTCTGTTGTAGGCAATGGGTTCATGGACGGGAAGGAGCTACAAAACTTCATCCAGGAGCTGCAGCAGGCACGGAAGAAGGCAGGCTTGGTAGGTTAATGTTCCGCCCCGCTTTTCCGTCTTCTTCGGGAAAGAAGAGTTTTCATGAGCAAACTCCAGTGCCCCGGTTCCTTCTGTTCTCTCTTGACATCACACCTGCCGCACCGGGCAAAGGGAAATAGCTTGGTTAGAAAAGAGCAGGTTGCAAATCAGCTAAATCGTCTGCTTTGGAAAGGTGAAACCAGGGTCCGCCTCACTGATGAGCGGCTCCCGCTCGTGCCTTGCCAGGCTGCAAGCTGATACTTCTGACAGTGTTTAAAAAGAAAAGTCAAGAAATGTATGGGTGCTGTCTTTTTGGCTTGGATGGGACCTTATCCCATTGCAATTAATCTTGTCTGATCCAGATCTGTACTCATTAAAACTGGCGGGGAGAAGGAGAGAGAGAAAGGAAAAAAAAAATAAAAAGAGGAAGAGAAAAACCCAGAACTTCAGGGTAGTTGGACTCTTAATTTCACACCTAATGGGCAGCACGGGCTGAAATGCGTTTCTGCCCCTTGGTGGTCACTAAATGGATCTGCAGATGACTCCTAAACACTGCTCATCACCGGGAGTATGAGTACCAAATCCTGACTGTTTAAATGGCTCAGAGAGACAGTGAAGTTTTTGACAGTGTTGTCAAAACACTTCTGTGTGTGAGTTATCGAAACAATTATTAATTTCCTTCAAACTATACCCATGCAGGGAGGAAAAGGGAGAAAGAAATTGAAGATTCCATGTAAAAATACAGCCACTTTTAGCATCAAACTCCAATATATAACTTAATGGACTCAGTCTAAATGAATCTATGCTAAAAGACTTCTGAAGAAACAGAAAAAATATAATTTAAGTGGATGATGTGTGCATGAAGGAAATAGATTAATACTTCATAGTAAGAATGCTTCCAAATTGAGAAGTAGTTTTTCAATAATTAACTTTGCTTTTAAAGTTCCTATATATTTTAGATATAAATACAGAAAAAAAATTAATATGAATAATTGTTTTTGTGGAAAATTGTATCATATAAATTGTATGAGTACAAACTTTGCACATATGAAAATCTGTCTCCCAGCAATGCCTCTAATGTTACTGCAGTCTAGGTAGCAGTTAATTCTTATTAGAGACATTGGTGTAGACTCTCCTTCTCCTGAGTGTAAGTTCAAACTAAAATTAAAAATAAAATAAAGTGAAATTGAAGTTAAAAAAACCCAAAAGAAAATGGAAAACTGGGAAAGGAACGTCGGTTTTTTAGGAGGAAAAATATCTATTTTTTTCACAGAAAAGATTAAACAACTTCAATACATTTCAAGTACTGCAACAGAACTAATCTGTCTTCTGTGCTAAAGTGCAGGAAACTTAAGTTTGCTCGATAGAAAGAAGATATTAAAGCCTCTTTATATTTAGTATGAATGGCATTGTTAGTAGAAATGCTAATATATTATGGAGTAGTTAAAAAATAATTAGAAGCTCAAGGTAAAAAATACTTATAATTTTAAGGTGAGGATCTTTTCTCTCTTGAAACATGTATGCATCTCTTAAAAACATAGCCTACTCAAAGCAACACAGAAACCCTTGCAGGATTATTCTTATCTGCTACAAATGTTATAATAGATGTGGGTTTTTTTAAATAACTCCTGTCAATATATAACACTGTGTTCTAAAAATGGTCAGATGTTTAAATTTTTCTGTCCCATTTCTCTGATTCAAACCTAGCTTTGGAGTGTTCTGCTGAAAAGAGCAATCTACAGTAGCAAAACCAAATTCAGCACCTGGTCTGTGGGCTCTGGAGTATAGCTATATGTCATCTTAGGTTTCAAATCTAACCTGATTCTTGCATTTGAAGGCTCATTTGCTAAACATGCATCTCATTAGTTCGTTTCTTGTCTCACGGGATACTAATTCAGTATCTTTGAATATCTATTCTTCTGCCAGAAGGGACACATTGAGAAACTAGTGTAGGTTATATGTCATTTCCTTGTCTGTCCTTCTTTTAACACCCCAAAGCTTCTTTGTCATCATTAACTTCTGGATTTCAGGTCACTCTTCGGCTCACTATTTTTGAAATATTCAATTATGCATTCTTCATAGCTGGATTTTACATCAGTCATGCCATATGCATTAAAGAATTACATTGATGCTGTCATTGAATAGGACAGTTTAATATTTCCCAATATTCTTCCCAACTGCAGAACTGTTCTAATTATGTTCTGATGCTAATCCTTGTATTAATCCACTCAGTAAGCCTGTACTTTCACAGCTGCTTTTTCTCAGACAGAGAGGTAGCATGCAGCTTGATTCAGGCTAGCACCCCAGAAAGGTGAGAATGTCTGCTCAGAAGTTTTATTGCTTGGGCTTTGGTAACATTAGGCATTTTTGCTTCATGCATTATGGTAGATACTGAATTGATCTGGTATAACTTCAGCCATGTTTAATGATAAAAGCTACAAAAGTGTATAAGCATAGCTTCTGTTTATTGTGACCCATATTTATGTAATACATTCTCTTTTTGAGTGTGCCAATTGCCGAAAGAAACTCTGGGGTATGAGTGACCAGTGCAGAGGCTGAGAAAGTGTCAATAGGTGGATCTTGTCTGAGCTAGTCCACACCCGTTTCTCGCTTTCCCTGCCTATGTAGATAATGACAATATTTCTCCACACAAGTATGTGATTTATGAGTACAATTATGTGAGTGTTTCCTTAGTGCCAACTAGGCTTACATTTTCAAGTCACATAAAAAAAGCTAATTTTCCCCACCTGTTGGAAAAGTATCTTTTTTGAGGTGTCTGAGGTGTGAAGGGCTAGTTTCTTCTTCGTTTCAAAAATTGAGCACTGCATCTCTGTCAGGTTTAGGACTAGACTTGGTTAAATTTAGGCAAGTTATTTTGACCAAAAATATTTGTTTGAGTAAGATAACTCTTGACGCAGCTCATGAGCAGGTGAAGTGAACACCAAAAATCTCATCATAATTTCTGAATAATGGAGAATAAGTTTTTCCTGTTTTGTTTAACCTGTAATCAACTGTGCCTCCTTCAATGGCTCGACACTGTCCGGCACTGCAGAGCTGCTATGAGAAAGATTACTAAAATATTTAACCAGGACTAATTAAAATCCAAGTGTCTAATTCTCCATTCTATCTGCTAAGCAAACTTGTCCCCACTTTGGGATCATTAGATGAAAGGTGACTTTGAAGTCCATCATATTAATAACCACATCTCTAATTAAAGCCACAGAAAATTACCAACCTGCTATGGATGACTTTGACAGAAATAGGATACTAGGCCATGACTGTATCAGCTACAAGGAACTGACATTTTAGCTACCTTTGCTAGATGAAATTTGGGACGAGCTACAATGGACTTTGTACAGCTGAGAGTCCCTGTGTCTCCAGTGAGAAAATCATTTAGGTCCTATATAATCAAATCTATTATGACAACTAAACCTCTGATTTCTAAAGTCTGATGTAACTTAATCTATAACTGTAGAATCGTCCATTGTTTCAATATAACTGTAACCCTATTCTTGCTGAATGGTTTCACTAGCTTCCACCTCTAAGAAATACAATGAAAATTAAAAGTTTAATCAGTATTGAAGGTTGATGACATCAAAGAAAGGCAGATCAAGTTGAAGTGTGAAATCAAATATTTAGATATTTACCCCAAGGCTGACAAGTTTTGCCTTAGCCTAGAATGAGAATAGTATTTAGGGAACAGATGTATAGCAAGGACCATAATTTATATGGACAACAATGACAGCTTTCTGCTGTCAGATTTAAGGTACTGCTTAAAGTTTTCTCCTGCCTAAATCTCCCTTTCTGCATTTAAGCAGTGACATTTTGATTCTGTTTCCATGATAACCAAATACTAAACAGTGAAAAATATGATACTGTGATGAGATCTTTTAAGACTAAAATAACATCCATTGTTCAGGAAAAATCCACTCCATGGAAAGACTATTTTGGTGTACAGATGTATTATACTGAAAGTGTTTTCCTTATTTTGAAAGATTCTCCACTGCCTTCAAGTTATTAATTTAAAAATGAAAGCTGAGAAAACAGAGTAATTGCTTATGAACTTCACTATCACCATCCTAAACAAAGGCACTGTTAGACACATCTTCCAACACATCTGTCTTTATAATTTTTTCATTCTGTAAATTATAATAGCATTCTAAGTATTTAGATGCCAGTCATTCACACCAGCAATAATATAATTCCCTAGGAAGTAAAATTTACCAGAATGACATTATTTATGACAAAAAACAATGCTCATTTTCATTTAAACTTGATGAGTGTAGCTGAAATGTATGAGTATTTCATTAAATGTGGTATATTATTTGGCAAATAGATTATTCAAGTATGTACACGTATGTTTCTTGTATTTTAAAATAATGATTCTATCACTGTAACTTTGTAGGATTTAACACCTGAGATGAAAGCATTTGTGGACCAATACGGGAAGTCTACTGATGGAAAAATAGGTATAGTTGAGGTAAGACAGTTACTTTGTAACTTTACTTGAAGAAAATATGTCGTTATAGGACACGAGAAACAAACACGTACTTACTGCAACTTAAAAGGTGAAGAAGAGTAAAGTTTAATTTCTGACTTCATATATATAACTTTCCAAAGGTGACAGTGGATTGGAGGGTGACAGTGCCACCTCTCCAACGACACTGGACAAACTAACAGTCCATCGACTTTCTCCACCTACATGAAAGAATGAAAAACAATGAGTTGTTTACAGAAAAGTGTGTGAGAAAGTTGAAAACAAGAATGAAAAATAACAGAAGGCATTGACATCTTAAAAAATCAGGACAACAAAAATACATTTAGCACAGAACAATGTGAACATAATATGCCAATACTTAGGATTTTTAGATACACACAATATTTCTTCCTTGCCCTTAAAATCTTTTTCTTTTCACTAATGAAACCTTTTCATTAACAAGTAATGCATTCCTTACCACATTCCAGACATTTCACAAGTCATGTAACCTTTCTCTCTTTATTCAATACAAATAAGCATCACCAGCAATTTAAGTTTTCTACAAAGCAGATAAAAGTTCTATTTTAGAAATTTAAATTAAAAAGGTAATTTGATGAAAAGTAATGTGATGTAGTGCTACCTGTGATTTTGAACTCATGATCTGTCACCATTCCTAATAGTGATGATAACATCTGAGTGAACTTTATTGGGCAGTCACTGTATGTAGTCTATTCTAAAAAAAAACCAAATATGGTAAGTCAGCTTGTTAATCATGACTAAAAAAGGATTTCTTAGAATTTCCTTTCTTGAACTCTAACAGAGCTGCAGGCAGAAAATTCTCACATTCCTTACTCCCATTTTCTGAAGAGGATGAAGGTAACCAGCTTCTCCTCTACAGCTGCTCAACAATTCTATAACTTAGACAACTTGCTAGGGAAGGGGGAACCATTGTGTTTTGTCTGAATTTCACTCTTCAGCACTGCAAGTCAAAAAGGAGAGTTTGTAGGGTTATAGGGTTGCAGTTTGAGAAGTCACTTCTCTGAGCTCAAATCAATGACTCATTTATGTCACTCTGAGTGCAGAGAGACTGGAGTTTTATTATTAAATGATATTATATTTTTTTCTGGATAATAAGAAATCTGACCTAGAGAGCTAATTAAGAAACAGATGGAAACAAGCCACGCCTGCAAAATTTTCTACAGTGACCAGCTTTGGGTCAGTATCTAATTTTAAAACAGAAGACTGAATAGAATCTACAGAAGTCAATAGGAAGTATCACTGCTGATACAATAGATCATTTCAAGATACCTTTTCTCCTCTGTCATATATCTGAATTTTATATACTTGTTTAAAGGCATATGTAATTACGACTGAACTACTACAGAAATATGAACAATTTGTTTCACTTGCAGCCACAATTTTTAAAGTGCATCTTTTAACAATACTTAGCATTGATCAAATAGCTTTACATCTAGAAATAAGTAGTATTTATTTGGTAAAACAATTTTTTTTGTTGTTTTGGACTAACAAATGCTAATTTATTTGTTATTGAAGAATTTTATTTAAATTAGCCTTTTTGTATATTGTATAGCAAGCACTGATGCAAGAAAAATGTGTGAACAGTGCCTGAAAAAGACTGTGATTCTTCACTTAGGAAAAGATAACTGGAAGGTTTACCTTTCAAATTCTATTTCTGATTCTGATATTGACTTAATGAGGGAAGATGAGCAAATCCAAGAGGGTCTGATATGGCTCACCACCCCCAGTGAAGTGCCAAGCATGCTCAGCATCCACGGAAGCAACTGAATAGTGATAGTATGGAGTTCAGTGACTGAAGGGACTTTCTCCCTTAATATAGCAGTTTCCAAACCCAATAGCTATATTTTGTTTCCCTTACATCAGCATGAAGCTTGATTTGGAAACTGCTGATGGGACTCATGAAATGTGTGGTACGTGCAGAGCAGTATGATAATAAAATTGGTATTTGGATTTGATTCTCCTTCCTTGTATTAAAAAAAATTATCCAGTATTTCCAGATTGTTCCCATTTACGTAGTACATCAAATAGTTTTTCTGAAAATTGTGTGAACGCTGTTTAAGAAAACTTATGTAAAGCCATTCAGGCTCCCAGCCCTCAAAATGAACACCCAGCCTTTGACAAAGAATGTGCCAGCCAATAATGAGTTTTCAGGAAAGGTCTGTTGACTCAGATAAAGAGGAGGCCTCCAGAGTGGCTTCACAGAGGAAGTAGTGGATTTTCAGCTCAGATTAAGTGTTGATTCTGTCTTTGCAAGCACACTGCAGTTAGTTCTCTGGCTATTATCCAGTGTCCTCCAGCTAAGGACAGAGCCTGACCTGCCCACTTTCTTGCCATTGTGTAAGAGACCTTTAATTCACCTTTTGTACTCATTGAGGCCAATGCTTTCACTAAAAATGCGGCTGTGAAACCCACGGTTTCAAAACTTATAACTGCAGCAATTTCACATTCAAATTATTTGAAGATTATGCTGCCATAGAATTGATTACTTACTAGCCTAAAATATTCTTTGTACTCCCATGCTCTATTGTGGGATTTTAAAAAGCAAATTCACTCTATCAGGTGAAATGAATTTTAAATAGCATTAAATATCAATGGAATTTACTTAGAGAACAATGTCTAGAAAATAGTTCTGATATTGTTTTAGGTACTGAGAGTATTTTTCTGCTAGGTAACCTCTAAAGACACACCTCAGCCTGCAGCTGACCAGAAAGGAGTCAAACCAGTCTCAGGCTTTGTAGCTGTCCTCTACTATTTGTGGTCCAGAAATAACCAATAACCTTCTCCATAAAAGCAGCAAAGCTCAAGGCTCACTAAACTGCTATTACTGCCATACACAGACTTGAGTGGTCTGCACTCTTACTCAAACATGCTCACAAAGCCCCCCTATGCTTATCCCCACTAAGAAGTCATCACTTAAAATAGCACCAGGTTTCCACCTTCTTGGTAGTGGTATAAAACTGGGACTGGGAAGTTGAACCAGTTTCCATACAATCTACTCATCCCTTTAATACTGCAGAGTTTTCCACAAAAAGCAATTTAATGTTTCCCCCTGAGACTTACAAAGGGTGAGAGGTATAGCTTAAAATAAGGTTATTGTCTTCCAGAGGTAATATATTCTATGCCTCAAATACAGTTTGGTACTGCTAATAAGCTGTTAATGATCCTTTGGACAGTTACTATTTTATGGTGCCCTTGCAAAATTCACAGGAGTTAGCTGTGTCATTGAACGACATCTTATTTATATTTTCCACACAAGCAAATCCTTTCCCATTGTTATAATCCATCACTTCTCCCAAACTATCTTTGTTATTCTAAATAGTTCTTCCATTCAACTTTTGCTGTTAAATAGGAGTGTACTCTAACAATCAAAGCTTTTCTGCCGTGAGAGAAATAAAGGCATTTTTTCATAAATCAGGACTACTTTACACACATTTAACTATTGTGTACACATAAATATATGCTTACCCGTACACGTATATGCTATTTATAATGGAGTAGGTTCTGAAAGCTGCTGACAAAAATGCATTTCTTAGGTTGATTTTGATTTCAGGTTCAGCCACTTAGCAAAAGCACTCAGAAGGCTCTGGTGGGCCTGACAGCCTGTCATCAGCTGTGCCATTTCTGTAAGGAGAGTGCTCTGATGTGTCTTTTCAGCTGTACCAACACTAGAAGAATTTAACTGATTCCTTGTCTATATGATTTTAGAGAAACAAGAGATATGTCTCTATAACTTTGTTGTGTCTGTGGGGTGAGAGCTGAAGTCACTTATGGCTCTGCTGGTTCCCAATAAGAAAGCCTCAGCAATTAGGCAATAGCACTGAAATAGGCAGAACAAAATACTTGAGAGTGTGAAATGAAGGCAGAAAAACAAAAATTTGAATCAAAATTTTAAGATGGGACTCCAGAAAGTCTGCAGATGTCATTTTACATAAAAGAATGCAGCTAAGAAATCTGTCTTTCTCCATTTTCTCCATAGTAAGCACAGCTGGTCTATTCTTCAAGTAAAAAGTTTTTTTTAAATCAAAATATATTTCATACATTTTGAGGACTGAAGAAAAAATTGGGCTTTTGTTAAAAACAAATCATGATTTTACATTAAATTATGCAGCATACTTTCCATCTTCTACATTTGTCACTTGCCAAAATTGAGTTATAGTAAATGAACATTTTCAATAATCACTTCAATAATGTCTGATTTTAAAAAAGCCTTTTGTAGAAAAGAGGCATTGGAAGACCCACCCCTGGTTTTGCAGGGCTAAAATCCCTCTTGATTTCTTTCTGGTATTTATAGCTCTTTTTGAACACATCTCTCTGACTGACAAATGAGAACTGCCATCCCTTACCCTCCCTATTTTCTTTTTTATTTTTTCTCCTGGCTTTTCCTTATATTTAGCCATTTACATTACACACATGTTCTTCATGTCAGTGTTCTTTCTTTCTTTTCTTCCTTGGTATCTGAGTAGTCTGTATTTCTCAGTTTCCTAATTCATGGTCGTTCACACTTATCCTCTGTGAATCCTTGTGTTATGCTTTCCCTTCATGCTGATTCAATGGATTTTAATATAGATCCTAATTCTGCCTGGGCAATTTTTTCCCTCCTTTCCCCAGCTATTCTTTTGTTGAAATGCTACCTCACTCCCTTCTCTCAGACCTCAAGTTCTGTTTGACCTTGGTGACTATGACAAAGCTGCAAGCCAGAAGCCTTTTAGAGGCATCTTCCAAACACTTCAGCTAGCAGGATGAAGCTTCCAAGTGGGCCAATACAGCAGCAGCAGTATGAGCACAAAGAATTTCATACACTTTTAAAAGTCTTCATGCTCTGTTACAGGCTCAGCTGGCCTAATGAAGAGCCAAAATTTAATCTTTCTTAAATTCTGTTACAGCTTGCTCAGGTATTGCCAACGGAAGAGAATTTCCTGTTGTTCTTCAGATGCCAGCAGCTAAAGTCAAGTGAAGATTTCATGCAGGTATGAAAAGTTGCAGTATATATACTGCAGGTATGCAGTATCAAAAGTTGCCTGTTGCAAAACCGTTGAAGACCTGTTTGCCATAAACTTATCATTAAAGCATTCACATTCTGATTGCAGACATGGAGGAAATATGACAGCGACCACAGTGGCTTCATTGATTCTGAGGAACTTAAGGTAAACCAATATCTGTGAGCATGCACAACATAAGAACAGGTGTTGGATTACAGCCTGTGCTGCTATCTCTTTCTTCAGATACCCACCTGTGCATGTTTTTGCATTTCAAACTTGGCAAAAAGTGCAATACAATTAGCTGATGTTTTTATCACCGGTAAATTACTTAAAGTGAAACTCTAATCTGATCAATGATTTTTAAGCCATGTTTTAATTCAGATCAGTGTTGGTATCAAATGACTTAGGATACCAGGTAGTTTAGAAGTAAGAAAGATTCAAAAAGCAAGATGAGTCTCTGACAGCTATGTTGGTTATTTTTTTGGCCTCTTAGGGAAGAGAGCTGCTCTGTTGTGTTTTTTTTCTTGAGAGCGTCACTACTATTAATCACTATGCAGCTGGACAGTTGATGCTATCTCAAGTACCACATAACCCTACAATTTCCTAACAGTAATACTGCTAGACTAACACAAATAGAACTGTGTTGCCTCTGCTTGGTTAACCTTGTAGGATTTTGGTATCAGCTTTAATATGCACAAATAAGAGCAGAATCGAAGTTATCCCATTAGCCATCCCAGCCTTGCACAGTTAAGAAATCTGGAAACAAGAGTGACTTTATTTGCCGAGTCATATAACCAACATCAATTTGTCAATGTTGANAGGACCTTGTTCAGATGGCCTTTGCATGTCTCCAAGAATGAAGACTCTACAGCCTCCACGGGCAACCTGGGCCAGTGCTGTGTCATCCTTGCAGTGAAAATGTGTTTCCTGATGCTCAGAGGGAACATCTTGTGTTTCACTTTGTGACCATTGCCTCTGGTCTTGTCAGTAGCCTAGCTTCATCCTCTTTGCACCCTCCCTTGAAGTATTTATATACTTTGATGATGTTCTCCTGAAGCTCCTCTTCTCCAGGCTTAAATGTCCCAATTTTCTATGCCTTTCTTCATAGAGCAGAGATGCTCATATACAACAGCTTTCTGAGTAGAAAGGTGCCATTTTCCACAGTTCAACTGCATTTGATT
>VZTT01064105.1:0-30760 GCA_013400855.1 Buphagus erythrorhynchus | reverse complement strand
CTATTTTGTATGGCAAGAAACTAAGATTCTTGGGTATTTTTTCTTGCAGTATTGTCCATTATATATAGTGGAGGCACTATAACTGCCCTCAGAAGCTGTCCAATTGCGTACATGAAAGATTGCTACACAAATATATTAACACACTACAGCAGATACCCCTTTTAGACAGCAACTTCTGCTTTAAATTTTTCTTTCCTGAAGTCATTCTGGTCTAAGGAATCAAACAGATGCCACTTGTCTTCAAAGTCATGACTATCTTCCTACTTTAATTTACCGATTGTGGGATATGCAGTCGCAGGTGATTGTAGCCATAGCCCTATTTATAGGCAGATACTAAACAATACTAAGGAGGGCAAGGGAATCCTCCTTGAGGATTGCAGAAATTTATTCTGAGTCAGCTCTGAAGCCCAGCAAGACAATCATTAACTAAAGATGACGCACTGCCATTTCAGTGAAATAGTGTGAGGACACACAAAGCAAAGCAAGCTTAACTTGGTGGAAAAAGCAGCAAGAAATATCAAGGTACAGTTGAGATAAAACCCAATGCTTACATTCCTCTGTGATGATCACTTACTCACCGGTGAATCAACCAAAGAAGTATTTTCTCAGAGGATTCCAAATTAAAAAATAGTGCAGCACATTTCCTTTCCAGGCTCCTGTGAAGAAAAATCTTATAGCATATACAGAAGGCCTAAAATCCAGCTGGGAAACATTTGTGATGGACAAAGTTAGACTTTATCCTCAGACCTTGCTATAGACATGTCAGACAGATTCTAGGAAGCATTTTTATAATTTTATTTTTCTAGCAGAAAAAAAAATGGAACTTGCTACAGACTTATGTCAAAATCAATTTTTATGAAATNAGTGACTAGAGTGATTGTTCAGGATAGCCATGGAACAGACTGCCCAGGGAAGGGGTGAAGTCACCATCCGTGGAAATATTTAAAAAAATGAGTAGACATGGCACTTCACAATATGGTTTAGTGGCTTTAGTAGTATTTGGTTGAAGGTTGGATTTGATGATCTTGGAGGACTTTTCCAACCTTAATGATTCTATGATTCTAAAATTTCTGAGCATCCTTGTTGAGCTTGCTGTGTGTCGTTGAGGTCATCACTGAATTTTCTCTGCAAGTGCAACATTTTATTTTGTAGAAGAGATGCTGCTCCAGCCACCCAAACTGTGACTGAGGACATAGTGTCTCTTGTGAACTCCATGTGTCTTGCTGTTGGGAAGAGTGAAGGGGAATAACTCAGATGCTGAAAGGCAGAGTAGCAGGTATGGAGAAGACCCTAATTTTCACATCTCTGAATGGGAACATGGCTGCAAAAGCTGGCATTAGGTTACTATTTAATTAAACACAACTCTCAGCTCAGCTGCCTTCCCAAAATTACTATTTCCTTCCATGCTAAAATTTTCTGGACTTTATCAGCCTTAAGGTGATTTTAACTTTCTGTTAAAAGTTTGAACCAGCATCTCATGTACAAAACTGGATAGGTGTTTAGCATAAGACTGTGAAGGGGTCAGAGGATGGGTAAAAGACTAAAGTATCTTCTTTACAAAATTGTTCTTGCATTCTTATTCTGTGGATGGTGTCTAGTCTGCAGGGTTTTACTTAGATGCAGGACTGTGCTTTTGAAGCAAATCTTCCAATTGTCTTAAATTCCCTTATTTTGGTTGATATCAGGGAGTAGTTATGGGACACATAAAATCAGTTCCACTTCAGGTGAAAACCAAGCTGCTTCCTGTGAGAAGAGGCACTCCAGGAGCCAATCTAACACACTCAGTCCATGGATCAAAGCAGAGATTTTCTTAAGTAAACATTATGAAGGGTTTATGTTGAGGATTTTGGATTCTCAGCACCACTTGCTGTCTTTTACAGAGCTGTGTGTTGTACTACATTATTTGCTGAAATAGGCATTAGATTCTTGGCACAGAACTTTCCCCAGTGATGCCTGTTTTTGCTTTATCTATATCGTGACTTTGAAAATCACATGGCATGCAAAACCAGTTAATTTTGCATGAGCTATGCTAGTCAAATGCAGAGTTGCAAAGATCACACATGTATTTGGGAATGTCTCACCCATACAGTGAACATCCATTTAAATTATGAAGGGATTTTGTGGGAATGCTCAAACGTTTTAGTGTTTATGGAGAGAGATGACTTGCATAGTTCTGGTCTTTGTGCCTTTTCAGTTCCTTCACACAAGGAGATTACTACTTTCTGATGATAGTAGACAATGTTTTGAACTTTAACTCTTTATGACCTAACACCATTTCAGATTGGTCAGGCAATGTGAATATATCTCATGCTTGATACAAGTGATATAAAACTGCACTTCATTCTGCTGCAGTGACCTGGTGGTGCCCTGAGTGCAGCAGAGCTCGGTGCCCAGCTGTAGTTCCTGGTCCTGAATGCTTCTTCATGCCCATACTTTATTCCGTGTTCCCTTTACTCTTCTATTCCATGTGGCACCAGGACTGCTGGTTTTGGACAATGCTCTTTTAAAATGGGTCAGAAAAATGTCGTAGCTTCTAATGTTTGTCCTTGCAAATCCCAATCAGCTCTTCAATTCTCAACACAGCCTGTGAACAGACCTGTCAGCACAACTGGGGCTAGGTGTTATGATGTGGCTGGAACACCTCAAACTCCAAATAACCCTGAACAAATGTCTTGTTGAGCCACAGTTTGAGAATCTAGGCTTACGATTTCCCTTATGAGAAAGAGGAATTTCTTACAGGCTCTTAACTGCTGATTTTGCAAAGAAAGCCAACAGATTTCCAGTGGATTTCCCTCCTGTGCAATTCTGCCAGCAGCTGGAGCACTTGGCTGCACACATGAGTGGTCAAACAGTCTCAGAATCTGGAATATGGTCACATATCTTGACTTTGTTAACAAGTCATTGGAGCTCAAAAGGCCTAATTTTTGACCTCCTTTCTCTGAATGTCTATATATATACACACATAAATATTTCATTATAAAAAGGTCTAGGAAATTCCATGATGAAGCTGTTCTTACAGATCACTAAGGCTGTGGGGTTAAATACTTGAAAATTAAATTCACGATGTCAAACATACTGCAAGTACCCAATGGCAGAAATATATGGCTTAGGTGAAAGCTGTGTGGCCCTAGATGTTTCCCTCCTGAACAGACTTCCTATAGAGATTAAAGAGGAAATGATGTATATAGGTTCTCTGTGGTCTTGTAACAGAGCACTCAGAAAAAGCTGGGGAAAGAGCTTCCAATTTCTTCCACGAACAAGCAGAGTGGCATGAATAAAGCTCCTTTCCAGCAATCCTCTCCTGCACTGCCACATTGCCAAATACAGGCACAACGCCTCTGACTGACATGCCAAGGCCTTCTCAAAAGTCTAAGAAATATCAAAGCCATTATGTGGATTTTAATATATTCCTGTTTTTCTATCATCCTAGGTGAATAAAAAAGTTACAATTTTTATGCATAAGTCAAAGATAGAATTTCTTTTCTTCTTCAAGTCGACAAGCCTTCCCAAAGAGGTCTCACTACACTCAAATTTTCTCAAAGACAGAGGGCAGTCAGAGTTGAAGTTTATACAAGACCTGAGGCACTTGGTAAAGTATAGAAAGAGATACAGTGTGTTGCAAATGACTTGGATAACAACACCTCCCAGATCACTTCAAATTGCATGAATGCCATGGAGACAAATGGGAGGATCTCACAGTGCTAATACAGAAACCTCTGGACATGGAAGGTCACAGAGGCTGTCACCTAAATGTACCTGAAACTGAAAGCAGTTTCAGTTCCTTCCCTTAAAATACACGGTAGTTGAATATTTCTTCAAAAATAACCCATGGAGAAAGAACTGACACAAAGCAGAATATCATAATGTAGGTGTGTGCAGTTCTTGACTACTAATGAAAGCTACCTTTGAGCTATTGATTCTTTCCTCTACTAACTCTTGGTAATGGTGTGTACTCTGTGCAGTGGGCATGGGGTTTATGGCTTACATATTTCAAAGCTATGTTAAACCTGTTTATGCATGGTAGTAGTTGAAAGGAGAAGAGGAAAACTGAATTATGTTTGTTTTGGCAGGCAAAGCAAGATTTAAATTTTGACAGTAACTGCGAAAGCTTTTAAACCAAAACTGAAACTGATTTCAGTTCTAATTGTGTATATTTCTCAGGTAACTATTAGGGAAATATATTTGGCAAAAACAAAAGGCTTGATCAATTATATAAACTAGAAATTAGTTCCAAGCTCTCAAAAAATAATTTGAGAGTATCCACAGCAGTTCCTGGGGCACTACCCTTTGCAACCCTCCCTCATAGGAATGTTATTAAAATGGGCTTTGCACAATACTGACTTAAGGTCTTTAAATAATTAAGTAATTGTAACATTATATAGAGCTGAATTTACTCTATCAGATATTCATACTTCTTCAGTATTCTCTGGCACAAGCATCATGGAATACTCTGTTGGGTTTTCTTGAGCACACTGAACAAATGCTCGGGTTGATGGAGACTGAGGCTATAGTTAAATATTGCAAGTAGGATAAATCCAAAAGACACATTTAAGTAAGGAGATGGTTTTAGAACTCAGAGTAGACCTCAAAACCCAGTAAATAAAGACTGGATGGGGCACATGGTGAGGGGACTTGTATCATCATACCACCAAGTATTAATAGAGTTAATACTAGAATTTATATTCTTAACAGAATGAACTTCAGCATCCTGATGGAAATTTTCAGCTCACAGAAGCAATCTGAATTGTGTTTGAATGCTATTATGTTTCTTAAATTTTTTTTTAAAAACCACACATTTTACTCAGTAAATCTGTCTTTAAACTTTTTTTCTTAAGTTGGGCTTGTTGGGATATTTTCCAGTTTAAGTACTTGGTTAATATTCAGGCCTGACCTTTCAAACAGAAAGCTAACAAGCTCACTGCTTAAAGCACACATTACTGAAACCTGGAGAAGATCAATTATCAGTTGTTTAGCAACCAGATAAATATAGTCAAACAGCTCTGATTTTCTAGTTCTGTTGAAGGAGCAGACAAGGCTTCAAACTACAGGAATATTCTTCCATTAGACAAGGGGAACATTTAAAATGCACTTTTGATTTTTCGCACAGCCAGGTGTTTTCCTATTCAAGAGGTTTTTATTGTCTTCCTAGAAAATATGTTTCCCTAAAAATGTATCCAGACGTAACCTGACATTTTGTCAGCTGCCATTGTAATATCAATGTTCTTTTTTCACTATTTATTCTAATACACATATTTTTTCACAATTCTTTCCACTGCTGTCAGTGTTGTGTCAGATGTAGGATATAAAATACCTACTGTATTTTTTTACTGTGCCAATTTTCTTCCTAATTCAAAGTTAATAATATCTTCCCAGTATCTCAGCAGGCTCAGCAGAGCACAGATGATCACATTGCTAATTTACAGGTAATACAGGCTTGAAGGTCCCATATGTTCCAGATGGTTCTCCAGTATTCAAATAGCATTGCTTAATCATGTTAGAGAAAAAGTTCAAGGAGAACTGATCCTCTGAAATATGAAGTTCTATGTGGAGCCTGAGGGTTGAGATTGTGGCGGTTTGCAGCAGAGGGATAGGAAAACATTTCTGTCTTATCTTCAGGGTAGATTTTTCAACATGCAGATCAGGACAGCAATCACTAGGACAGTTGGTTTTGATGTGCCATGTGAAGGCAAATGGATGTTGCATCAAAACTTGTATGGTTGAAGATGTGTATTATGCTGTTTTATGTTGTAGATTAGATTGTACATGGAAGCTGCACAGTTGCTGGGTGATAGATCGCTGACCATGATAGTATCCTGAGTGCCTTACTGAACCCTCAAAACAAAGAAAACGAGCACTGGTAGGGAAATTGTTAAATGAAGTGTAAATACTGGGCCCTGCAAATCTCTGTCTCAGTGAAGTCCTAACACTGATTTTTCTTAAAAGTCCATATGCTGTAGATGACAGATGGAGTACTGAACTTTGCCTTTCAGTTAGAGACAGGCTGGTAAACAGAGTGACAGTGTCTTTCATTCTACCCTTCATGGCCTGATTATGCTTTTCATATCCATTAAACACCTCTGTCTAAATAGAATTACCAGCAACCATGTCAGATTTGTGCTAATCTATTAATCCACAGAGGTAAAGGTGTGACTGGTTTTCAAGTATAACAAGCGTCTGAAGAGATATTTAATATCAGACACTTTCTAGTGCACTTACTCAAGAGGCTGATTTTATTTTGCATTTGAATATTCAGGAAGGTAGCTGGGCTTGTGATATGATGCAGATTACTACTTAATTCATCCCACATAAACGTACCCTGAGCAAATAATGAGATGGCAGTGAGAATTGATTAGAAAAGAAAGTCAGAACTGTTGGGAAACTCACATCTCATGTTCTCAAATACTCTTCCAGCTTCACATTATCTGTTTTATTTTAATAGAGCTTCAGCCTTTTTGTTTGACTTATGGCATTAGCAGCTGTTGGAAATATACACGGAAGAGATTGCTGCTGCCTTTTGACTCAGTGCAGGAAGGGCATGATGCAAAACCTTCCCTGGTGGGGAAGGAAGGTGGGGAGTGGTTTTTGATTATTTTTAATGATAACATTGCTGGGTGAAGATAGGAAAATATTTGTTCCCAGTCTTTGATCCAAGTAGTATGCCAACCAGAAGTAACAAAGACAGCTGTTAGGAAAACAGGTAGACAACAGAGCCCTATGTTGTTCTGTTTCTGTTACTTACAGAAATAAAAAGTCTTGTTTCCCAGAGAGCAGGAATCAAATGACAGCAGGTAGCATTTTTTCATACTGATTCATGGCTTCCTCTAGCTAGTGACACTGCCTAAAAGCTGCCCTCCAGACTCTTACTTGAGAAGAAGAGCCTGCTTGTTCACAGGAGCTCAGTTTCTCCCCAGCTATGTGCATGTGCTGCACTCTGTATTCCCCTTCTCCAAGGGATCTGATTCTGCAGTGAAGCTCCATTCTTGTATGTGTTGTCTCATATCAGTGAGCTCCATAGGAACTGGGGATAAGAACTTAAATCTTCCCCATTTACTCTGCAAATAGTTGTATAAGTGTGTAAAAATTCAGTGGTGTAGTGTTAATGCTTCAATATCCTTACTGGGAAAGGGGAAGCTGTCACCAGTTACATACCATTTAAATGCGATGACAATGGAGTCCTACTAGTTAACCTTCTGGGGAGTAGTCTTCTTGTTCCTACCTAAAGCATGAAGAAGTAGCTGGCTTCCCCAGATCAAAACATGCTGGGTTCTCTTAGCACTCACAGGAGACCTCAAGCAATATCCAGTTTGTTATGTTCCCTCCTCCCTTTTTATTTCAGCTATGGTAAGCCTCCATTCCTGCAGCATAGGTCCACTGGGGATTCAGCACCTCTGCTTCCTGAGACCTTATGATACTTTACTGCCAAGTGAAAAAAAACTTCCTGGATGCAAAAGGCTGTTGTATGGTTTCTTGGGAACACAGAGGCACAGATACAAAATGTATACTCCTACAAGTTTTTCAGATTTGATTTGTTCTACCAATAATATACTGATGATCAGCTGTCATTGTTTTTTTGTTGGGTTGTTTTTTTTTTCTGTTTTGTTTTGTTTTGTTTTTTCTAAATGCTTATTTCAGAAATGATGTAACAAACCTTTCAAAAAAATTAGATAAAATCGCTTTATCACTTCTTCCAAGATATACACTTTACATTATGCTTGTGATGTCCCAATTGGGACAGTAGTTTTGCATCTTGATCACCTTTCATCTATGACCTTCACATTGCTTATCACTTGTTCCTTGGTTCCTAATCAAGAGGCCCCTCCTATAGATGAGTTTTGGATTAGTTCCTGGCCCAGATGATGCTGGAGCCAAGATGCTTGGACTCAGAGTTTCCTGAGAAGATAAGCCTGGCTGGTCTCTGTATGCCTGCCCTATTTGGACAACCCCTAGAGAAAAATGTAAAAATTATCTCCCCTCTACATTTGAGAAGAAAACTTTCATAATGGGATCCCAAGAGATCTTCAGACACATATGTTACAATTAGTCTTGTGAACCCATGGAAAGCTACACATGCCTGTTTCAGGTATTTTGCCTGCTGATGTGTTGTAGTAAAATGGATAACTGGATACAATTACTCGATTTGCCTAAATCATACCCTATACTTCTCCATCTCTTTCTCTGCTGATGCTTGCAAGTGTCTATTGTAGTCATGGTAAATCCCCTTTTAAGGCTTTGTCTTTTGTGACACAGTGTTTACAGGAAGATAAATACCATCATTGATTATTTTGCTTTACAGTCCTAGGTGAGAACAAAGCAGTGATGATGGTTACCATGGGGCAGCAGGATGAGGTCAGTACCATGCGCCCTGCCTGGGGCTGATCTCACTTAGTTGACTTCAGGATAAATAATTTCACTAGGCTTTTCTATCACAATTTCTTATCAGAAAATTCTGCAAAATTATCCTCTGGGAAAGGAAGACCAGTGTATCACAAGGCTGAACACTACTTTTATATTTCCCAGTACTCCTGAACTTTGGTTTAGAGGAACACTGCATGGTCTACACTCCACTCTGTTTTCCATTTGCATTGTTCTCTACCCTTGACCTTCCTTTTGCCATCCTGAGTAATATTTTCCTTTACAGTAACCTTGAAGAGAGATTTCCTTATCTGCATATATGACTAATTAGTAAGGTCTTATGGTTATTATAAAGCAGTTTGTTGGAGGTGGGAATTAGAGCATGAAACAGGGACCGAGGAAGCCAGTTTTGCAGTCCTTGCTCTACTAATGACTGATTAGACATGGCCTTCAGCAAGTCGGTTTTCAGATGTGCTGATTTAATTTTTAGTCTTTCACCTCCAGTTTTCTT
Source organism: Buphagus erythrorhynchus (assembly GCA_013400855.1). NCBI lineage: Eukaryota > Metazoa > Chordata > Aves > Passeriformes > Sturnidae > Buphagus > Buphagus erythrorhynchus. Next base: position 21,897 of record VZTT01064105.1, on the reverse strand, counting down.
TTCTTCATTGTTTTGCAGGGAGGGAGTTGCCCATGGCATGCAAGCCTGCTATTTCATTTTACCTCAAAATATGTCTCAGTCTGGGCACTCAGAAGTAGAAGCTGGTTTTAGAAATGGCTGTGAGTAGTGCTCCTTACCTGTCATCCCAATGAGGATGAACTATTTTTTGCAAAATGTTATGGGTGAATGAATGCACTAGGTGGCACAGAGTTATGAGTTCTGAGAACTTGATTGTTTCTTCTTTATGCTTTACCTGTAACTTCTATGAATATCACTGAATTTGTTAAAGACTCCATTATTTGGGGAAGGAAAGCAAGATTGAATTTTTAAAGCTGAGGATTACAGATGAAGGTAAATTCAGAGTTAATTCAGTAGGAGGGAGTGGAAGGAATAAAATCTCTGGCACTTGCATTTGTGAACTATGATTTTACTGAGTTATTTATATTATTTTTCCCATAAGTAAAGACAGGAACAATTACTGGAGTAAATGCATACAAGAAAAAAGTGTTTTGAACATACCTAGGATTCATATTTTCAGTTGTCATTTGGCAACTGCTGTCTGTCTGAGAAGTGTCCCTAACACTACCCTTTGCGGGTAGGTCAGGAGTCCTCTCCTTTGGCTGAACCATCTTTCTGAGATCCCATGCTCCATCTCCCAGCAGGAACCTTCCATGCTGCACTGGGCTGCACAGCTCCCACAACTTCCCCTGCCTCAGCTCACACCCCAGGCTGCTGGGCTTTACCGTTTTGCTGCTAGGTCCTTCAACGCAGTGCAGGAGCAGCCTGTCAGATGTGCACATCCCCCATGTGGGGCCAGAGGGTGGACCCACTGCCAGAGAAAGAGAGAGACAGAAAAGGGACAAGAGGGGCTGACATGAGCCATCTGGATTTTTTATTCTTGAATCCCTCTGTGTCCTGTCAAGCTGTCTGGACCTCCCAGAGCAGCCCCACTCTTGGGGATTCTTGAGAATCATGGCATTAGGTTAGACAGTGAAAAAGGAGATGTAAGGTCTAGCAGAGTCAGTATAAGCAGAGTTTTGCTACAACAGATCCAGTTTCACAAACAATTTGTAAACATCCATTTTCTTTTTTTCTTTGAAGTATCTTCAACTTGCAGTTTTGAGCCTTCTTTGGACTGAGATTGCCTGATGGGGAGTCAGTACTTGTCCCTGAGCCATGGGGCCTCTGATATGAGGGAAGTATGTGTGCCTCCATCCCACCCACCCTCAGGCTATCTGAATTTTAAGATGAGATGGCCATGGTCCAATGGCTGGCAGCATTTCATAGACAAGTCCTCTAGACTGTGCTAAAGTGCTGTGCATAAGAGCAGTCTTATTTTACACTCTTCTCCACACTTTGGTTTGTTATAAGTCACCTACGTGTTTTGGCTTCAGTTAAGAAGGAAAAAAAATCTGGCAGTTCTGCTGTAGTCAGATTTGGCAGTCTCACTGGTTACTTCCAGTAATTATCTCCATGTCACAGATCTGCCCTTGGTGCCAGTTCTAAGAAAACTTTCCACCTTTTTGATGTCTGGTTAAGGAAATGGATTCTTTAGGAAATTGTTTTTGTCCGAGAGCAACCCTGTCTTTACAAATGCACTGTGATCTTTCACAAAAGGCTGCATTCAAAATTTGAAATATGCTGATGCACAAATAATTTCAATAGCTGATCTGCAGAATCTGTTGGCAGGGCTGCTAGAGGCAGTTTGCTCTGATTCCAGCTGCCTGCTTAATTTTGCTGCATGCTTTCAGGCCCAGATGCCTGCAGTCTCTTGTCCAAGTTAGGAGCTAGACAAACTATTCACTGTCCTGTAAGTGCACCTCAGCTTATCATCTACATGAAGAATTAGACCTAAAGCTTAGGCTGCCTTTTGCCTCCCAAAGTTATTTTACATGGACTCAGTAAAGCTGGATCAAGGATGCACAGTGGTGGATGTGGCTGCCGGAGCTGCACCAAGGAGGGGGCGATTGCCTTGCATGGGTATCTGCACGGCCGCAGAGCAGTGGCGAGTGCTGCCAGCCATCCTGAGCAATCACAGGAGGCCTTGAAAGCAGCCAAGCACACAGGGCCAGCTCCTCTGAAAGAGCAGATGCCAAAGCAGATGTCAAGGCCACACCGAGGACTACTGTGTGCAGCGTGGCAAGGTTGTGGCAGGACATTGCTTCCAGGACACAGACGTGACATTCTTAGGTATGCTTTGCCATGTTGGTGTGCCTCTCTGTTTCAAATCCTCACCCCTCTGCCACAAAAATATTTTTAAAAATTTTGCAGACTTTTTGTAAGTTAATTTAAAAACAGGTCTTTGAAACAAAGAAAGACTTTCAGACCCAAAGAAAAAGGAGGTAGAAACCCTAATGCATACAGCAAAGACTATGAGCTTTCTAGCATTGTTCTGCTGCCATCATAAGTGATGTTTCTGACATGTTTTGAGGTCTGCATATAAGACTGCAAGTTCACTTACCACTTACTGACTTTGATGCCCAACCCATCTTTCAAGTATCCTGTGACTCTGCTAATGTGGTCACATGTCAGAGGAGGAGAGGAGCACCCACAGTGTTAAGTTACCTGCACATATGGACATACATCTGTACATCTGTTGAGTCACATGAATATAACTCTCTTTGGCAGTGCGTTGCTGCAGTTTGCCCTTCAGGTCTGGCACTCCTGACACTGAGCGCAGGCATGAAGATGTGGTGCTGCCCCATGATTATGTGGGAATCTGGCAGTGCTCCTGTGGGACAAGAGGTAGAGGGTGAATGATGGAGACAGTGTATGGCTGATGAAAATAAGCACTGACCAGCAGAACTTAAGGACAAGGTGTGAGGAACAAAGACCATCCTTTTTAAAACAGAAGTCATGCACTGTTCATGCCAGATGCAGTTTTCTCACAGTTGGCATTGAGGGCATTGCCTTTGTAGTGGTAAATTACCCAGACAGACCTGGGATCCAGCTGGTAAATGGCATAAAAGGAACTGCTTGTGTCTCATGCAGTCTGGTGCTTTGTGCTCTGCTGTACGTTGTGTTCCTCTCCTATATGGAGCTTTCCAAGCTCTGACCAGTGACATCTTACCTTGGTATTGCTATGGTAGTCCCCCGATGCCCCAGTACCCAGCTTGTTTTCCTCTTGGAAAGCTCTGTTTTGCCTGGAGGGATGGCTCAGCTGATGAGGCAGCTGTTCTACTGTGGCAGATTTCAGCCTGGTGCTACTAAGAAAAAAATTTTAAAAATAAAAATTGGTTTCAGTTTATCCTAACCATCTAAGCCCTAAATTGAGGTGGTTCAGCAGCTGCCTCATGAACAGCTGAGCTGCCTGTGCAGAAGGAACAGAAACTTCTCAGAGAGAGGCAGCTCAGATTGATAGTTAAGGGCAGGAGTAACTACATGTGTCATACTTCAGTCTGTAGGTGCACAGGTGGTGTGGCGCATCTCAATATAGCAAAGGAAATTGGAGTTGTGGGAGATGTCTTTGTGAGCCTGTAACAGAGCATTTCAATGTCAGTGACAGAAAAGAGAACATGATGAAACATATTGCTCAAATGTTGTAGGAAAAAAGTTATATTTAGCTGCTCTAAAAATTGCTGAGCATCAGACATGAGGGAAATGGCTGTGGCAACCTATGCTCCTCCAGTTTCAACTGTTGGAGTGTTTCTTAAGTCCAGAAATATCTATAAAATAAGTAACATAGCAGTTAAAACTTTCCCAGAAGAGGTGTAAACAAACTAAACTCACTTGCTGAAACAGCTATTGCTGAACTATGAATTGACCTTGAGCTGTGTTGATTCGCTGTAATGCAAACCATCTGCATGCTGAAACAATTAAAGCCTTCACATCTCCTAGGAGTTTCCTTCCTCCAATTATAACTTATGTGCTGTGGTAGAAGCACAGAGGTAAACAGCTAATTAGAGTGGCCCTCTGTGTCTGTGTGTCTGTGTAATTTTATGGTGCAGCACATACAAAACCATTTTCATTTGAAGTGACTGCCAGCTTTCAAGTAGAAAATATAGCATATTCTTGGTACCAGATGCTGGAGTCATAGCTTGTAAGACAGCCGGAGTTGGACACATCTGCTTTGCTTCTCTGCTTCCCTTCCCCCAGCTTCTTCTTAGGATATACCAAGATTTCATGAAGTGCAGGTCATGCTGGAGACGCAGCACTTAAATACAGACTGCTCCTGTATAAGGCCCCTCTGCATGTGCTGAGCTGAAACCCCTGCCTTCTGTAAAAGCAGTACCTAAGTGCGCCGAGTCTGGGCTGTGTCTGAAGTGAAAGCCTTGGACAGCAATTACACATGATTTTACAAAAAATTTATTTAATTTACAACTACTTTAGTTTCCAGAAGTTCAGAGTTTATACTCTTTAAAGCCATAAAAAATCAACCTATAGCCATGGCATCAGAGTTTGGATGTTGCTGTAGTGAGAAAATACCAGAGATGTTACTTCTGTAGTATTGCTGTACAATTTGCTGTGTCCCACAACTGGCAAAGTTTCATATTTAAATCTCTGAACTATAAAACCTTTTTTTAACACATTCTTCCACCATTTATGTCCATCCAGATGACAACAGCACTAAAACCTCAGATCCTCCCTCTTCTAGATCACAGGAAAGAGTAACCATGCAAGCTCAGTAAAACAAGAAAATACATTTATTTTGTAGGAATAGTTTGGGGTTTTTTTTCTGGAAAAAAGTTTTAGACACTCATTTTTAGAGAACATTAATTTAGATTAACATTCTAGACAATGTAAATATAAGCCATGTAAACATACGACTGTTTAATTAAATATTTTTATTTTAAAGTTAAGTCTGAAAAATAATGAGTAGATGCAGCATGGTTTCTGAGCCAGCCGTGATTATTTGTCTCTGTGGTCAAAGGCTTCCATCCTAGGGAGTGACCCCAGTGTCTGGCCAGGTGCCATAAAGTACCTCAGGTCCACATTTCTCAGAGCAGGCTGCATCCTACATGCCTGCATGTGTAGACTCCGGATATGGCATACATGTTTCATCAGTTCAAAGTGCCTGGAAAACCTGAGGCGGGGCTGAGTGGGTGACACTGGCTGGGATAGTGTAAGAGGATGGTAAAATGCAGAAAAAGACTGAGAGGCTCCACAATGCCATGATGATGTGATTTCTGGTGCTGACTACCCTTGGAAGAACATCTGGGGTTTGTTTTGAAGGAAATGTATTGATTTGCTGTAAAAGAGGGCCTACAAATGAACTAACATATGAAATAAGATTTTCAGAACACCAGACCCTGGGGCTGAGCTGGGAAGGGGAATTATTTGGCAGCGTTGGTTCAAGTCTTCTAAATTCTAGATTATGTACATGTTATGTATGAAAGACTACCTATAACAAATAGAAAAAAAGTATATCAATTGCTAGATTTAAAGTTTCCTTTGGGACCTGAATACTGACCCATGTCTGACCTCTGCTGCAGGCCAGAGAAGTAATGAGGGTCTTGATCATGCCCTGCATGAAGGGTTTGCAGGAATATGTTAAACTTGAGGCAGTCAATCATGAAAGAGGCATTTCTTACCTTGAGACCCAAATATATCCCCTTTGTGTTTATTTTTAATAACATCACATGAGTTTTGTTAATGAAACAGATAAAAATAAGAAATGTCAACTTCCCTGCATCAGTCCAGAGCTCAATCAGCCCAGGGCTCAGGCTTTGACCTCCTCACCCACTGCAGGGCCAGATGTGGCAGTCTGTGGGGGCATAAATGGCTTCTTTCCCTCGGGGTGAGAATGGTGCTCCTACTGCATTTAAGTGCATATGTTGGGCTTTTTCCCTCTGGTCACCTCTTTTTTTCCCCCCGAAGTGCTGTCTCATTGATAAAATGTAGGCAGCGGAGAGCAAGAGCCATACTGAACCAGGACGCCTCTGGCAAGGTGACAGCCCCGCATGTTCTGCAGCTCTGCTGGACTTCTCATTTATGTAAAGTGTCCACTTCCTCCCTTTCTCTTCCGTCCGTATGTTAAATCTCCTAAATTGAGGATTTGCGATGCTGTGTGCGCATAATTCCATAATTTTGAAAGAAAAATAGAAGCACCATATTTTCCTTTTCTTTTTTCGCTTTTCTAGTTCTCCAGTATCCTCTCAGCCCTGATACATATGCTTTCCTTAGCTGCCTTTTCACATAGATTACTTTTTTCATTATTTTCTTTTCTAATTTTTCAGTATGTTTTTTTCTCCAAATCTTCCTTCAAAATTAGAAACGTACATATCAGCTTTCCTAAACATGTGCTCTTTTTCCACCCAGAAATCTCCATAGACATTTGTTTTGGAATTTTGTGGAATTCTGATGAGGAAAACTTATTTCTATTCTAAAATAATACCTTTTAAATTTGGGTTTTATTTTGCTGACTTGCCTATTTCTCACTTCTGACTTTTTCCACCTCCTGCTCTCCTGTCTCTTCTTCAAACTGTCTTACCTTTTTCTCCACCTGCAGCAGCTCTCAGTGAGGGAGGAAGAGCGTAATAGCAAAGATGGGAATTAGAAAGGTCATGGGCCAGTGAATGGGACACATACCAAATATGAAAGGAGTTTTGTGAGATTTTGCTAAGAGAAAGCTTGATTCAGGGCAAAAATTTCAAAGGTGATCACATCCTGCTGAAAATGTGAAAAATGTTGATCTTGTGCAGGGCTGCAGAAGCAAAGGCCAAAACCCAATTACCGTGCATTAGCAGTTGGCAGCTCCTCCCACTGCCCGCTGGGCTTGCCAGATGGGGAGGGAGCGGGCAGGCAAGAGGGGCTGCCTTGAGCAGCCCCCAGCATTTCAGCGGGCTGGGCTGGCTCCACAGGCACAGGGCACTGCCCTTCAAGGCAATTTTTTTCCATATTTTTCCAGCTATGGGTGGACTGGATGGATTAGGCAGGCATTTCAGCAAACAGGTTATCAGATCTGTTGTCCTGTCAAACAGCACTGTTTTTCTGGGACGGTTGTCTTCACGGACTGCTGTTGAGATGATTTACTAGAAAGTTCTAAACTTGTGTGGGCAGCTTCTAGGGCGTTTCTATGATCTGTTGCAGTCAGACTTATTAGACAGAGCAAAATGTCATCTCATACACAGTATGACAAAACAATTTCTAGTTCTTTGTCTAGGAAATGACAATCGGGATGTTATTCCCAGACCAGAAGGCCTCTTCCCCCACCAATTCACCAGTTTGAGGACAGATGCTGGGAATCAGATTGCAGCTACAGTGCATTAGGGCTCACATTTTCATGGTATCCACAAAGCATGCTGAGCTTCTACAGTTGTGGTTTCTATACTTAAAACAGAAGGTCCTAGTTAATTTTACTGCCCTGAGTATTTTTATACACTGTTAGGAATTAGGAACTGAATTAAAAGTAGGAGAATGTCTGCTTTCTGTACACTTTGTTATAGAATGTTTCCTAAAGATTATGTTTTCTTGTGTAGTAGTTCTACTGCTTACCCTGGCAAAGCGTGGGTGCTTGAAGAGAATTGGATGACAGCACTCCCAGGCCTCTGAGCTTCCCTTCTGCCAACCTTTGCTTATACTTACGTCTGACTATTCACATCAATTGGACTGTGTGAGTTAGGATGTTTATTTACCTGTTTATTGAGTTGGAGTTTCTGAGCTACATCTGGGTCCTGACTGACTTTATCTGACATTGTTGGGGCTGGCTACAGCATAAGCTAAAAAGGCTATTGCTGCAGGGAATGCATTGCCAGATGGTACATGGCTCTCATCTTTGAATTCTTACTAGTACTGACATATCCCTGATCTGGCCTTGGAAATTAGAGTGAAGGGCAGGGCAATTCTCACTTCAGTACATTTGCACAGCTCTCTGAAGCCCTCTGATTAAACATATGTCAGATGTATGAAATATTTTTTCATAATTTGTATTATAAAATCTACCTTTTTGGAGCTTTGACAAGAAAGTACCTGTTTAATAATGAAGTCTATAATCAACAGGAGAGGAAGAAAGGAAAATTGCTAACAAACCTATCTGTTTTAGAGAGCATTAAGTGGGATGCAAAAGACCTAATGGGAAAATGCATACCAGTACAGCAAAGGACTGCTTTATCAGCTTTATCAAGATCCTTTCAAAGGCAGTGGGAGTCTTTCAGTTGGTCCCAGTGGGTTTTGGAACACGGCAGGATGTGGGAAGGTGAGTGCTGATAACACATGATGAGGCCAGACTCCATGTCTGTGTCTTCAAGCTGCAGAGAAATACTCCCTTGGGGAAGTACTTGTAGTCTTATCCTGGCCAACCTTGAGTCATCTTGCTAAGCAGAGTTGATTTGTTTGAGAGAAAAGACTATAGTATAATCTGGAAAGCTGTCAGACTAACACAGGATGTTAGTAATTCCAGAACTGTTAGAAAGGTACAATTCTATCTTTATAGCTTTAGGTAGTAACAAGATAAAGAATCCTCCAAACTATGTGCATGTTTGAAATTATGAGTAGCTGTATTGATTTCAGTCAAACTGTGCATTTAGGTAGGTGGCCACATGTTCGCAGCATCACAAGAAAGGAGACAAGCACAATCTTCTTGTTCCATCCACTTTCTCTCCCCCTTCAAAATAATGTAGGTCTGACTGCTCTGAGCACAACCCTTGGGATGGGAAAGGTGAACTTAGTCTGATTTCTGTTATCTTCTGACCAGTCCAAGTATGGTAGATGAAGAACAGAGATCTGGTGAGTGATAATGTAAGAAACCAATTACACGGGTTATTTTCAATTTCCAGTTACCCTTTCTTTTTGAGGATTTTGGATGAAAAGTTGCATCAAAGGGGCTTAAGGTTTGGGCAAAACCAAGAATTTTAAGAGCCAGAAAAAGACTCCTGACAATGCTGTCTAAGGTTGTGACAACCTTACAACAAGTACCTGTCCCCTGGAATTTCTTTACCTGGCATTTCTTTACCAGGAGATGAGGAGAGGCTGTTTACCTGGCTCCTGTTCGTTTTCAGTCTGCATTCACGTGCCTGTGTGGCTGGAATGACCTTGTTTGAATTAACAAGTTGCCAGGATATTAATCAAAGGATAATTGTCACTGCTGCCAGTGGTACTAAACAGACCTGAGCTATTAATTCAAGGCAAATGGGAGAAATGAGTAAACAGAAAGTTTACTGGTGTAAGGAAACTACAGGCCTGAGTGGATGTTCTATGTTGGTTGTATTTCAACTTTACTGCTTTCCTTTGATCATTTGAAATTACTACTGTTTTCAGCTGGAATGTAGAAAAAACTAAGCCCACATGATTAATTATTTATTCAGATTTTAAAGGGACAGTCTGTTACAAACTATCTTTCTTCCTCTGCAACTTGTTTTTAGGACATGTTTTTGTTATATAGGCATAATTTAAATAACTAACATAATGGAATAATTATATTTCCCAGTTAAATGTCTTACAAAGAAGCCAAATCCAATATGCTATTTGGTAGGAACCCCTTTGGATTTCAATCCTAAGCACATCTTAAGATTTAGTATGTTCCATAGGGACTAATCATCAATAAGACTATTGGGGTCGGGGACAGGGTTTGCAGAGACATATGAAGGCAGAAAATGAGAGGGGGAGACAGAGAGACTCAGCATTCCAGAAATGACCAAAAGGGTTCCTGAAACAGCCTAGGGGCTAGGGAAAAATTCATAGCAGCTAGAATGAAATACTGCTAGGGTTGTTAATGCAACTCTTCCTGCAGAGCACTGGTGAAACTGGAGGGATACTAAAGCAGATTTAGAGGGCATAAGGAAGTTTAGTCCCTGTGATGACCTTTCTTTCCCCCAGCCCATGTCCTGCTTCCCTTCACAGCTCCCACCCCATGGGAGACTGCTGCCTGCAGCTGTGGGGCCACCACAGGTCCTGCTTGCCAGAACATGCAAGCACCCTCGCAGGATTTCAGCCAGGGAAACTGAAAAGGGGAAGATAGAAAAGGAGGAATTCTTCTCTTGAGATCTTCACATTACTTTTTAAACTCTTATAGAAATGTAGTCTTACATGCTACAGGACCCTCCAGCCCATGCCCTACCTTTTTTTTTTACCTTTCCTGCTCCTTTGACCCAATGTCTTTTGATGTAGTCTGGCATAAGCCTGGAGAGAAGACCAAGGCTTGTGTGCAGAAATGAGCATCTTGGTCCAGAGCCTCAAAGCAGAATTGCTGGCCAAGTGAATGTTTTGTGGCTTTCCCATTTCAATGAGTCCTCACAGTTTCTCTGTCAAAGGGCTGAAGGATGTTCTAGAAACATGTAAATATCATGCAGTTGGTAATGGAGTTAATGTAAACTCTGTAGGATGCTTTATCAGTTGTCCCTTTGTTTAGTCTGGGAAGCAGAAGAATGGGAGGAACAAAAAGAGTCCTCAAATACCCAAAAGATTTCTCTAAAAAAACAGCAATGAACTGTTCTACTTCTGTTTCTTTTGTTAAGAAACAATTGGGCAAGGTTAAGGATTCAAAATGAGATGTTAATAAAAACTTTCTAACTCAATAAATAACTTAAACACTGGAAGGGATGGTCTACAGGGCAGGTGCTACAGCACCATACTGCGTTTTAAGAACAATTTAGCTAAAGGATTGTTAGGGATGGTGTCAAGTACTTGGTTCTTCTTCAGAGCAGGAGGTGAATTGACTGAACTAATAATCCGTGTAATCCTGTTCAACCATACTTTCCTGTGGTATTGTGATCACTTCAATAAAGTGATATTTTAATATAAATAAAGCATTGAAGCTGCAGGACCTTGTGAAGCAATCCACTTCTATGCAATTTGATGTCTGGTTCTAAGGGTTATTTCAGTTAGTATAGTTCAAAGTCCTAATTCTTGCCTGATTCATAAAACTGTTTTGCCATTTAGGAAGTCAGCTTTCACTTCTCTGGAGATATGTTTGATATTTCATTTCTTTCAGCTGGCTCTCCAAAACCACAAAGTGATTTAAAACTGAATTTTATCATAGAAAGGAACAGTCATTTAAATGATTGTTTTTCCTCCTATGCAACAAATCAGTGTATGCCACACAGGTTATCTTTGTCTGTGATTGCTTTTTATTTATATTTTATTCATGAGATTCTTGCTTTGAAATAGAGTGCCTATTACTATTTTAGGTTGTGTTACTTGAGCCACCACTTTTAACTGGCTACAGTTTAAATATACTATGAAATTCTATGTCATCACGCTTTAATTAAAAAAAAAAAAGTTCATTCTCCTTTTCTTCATGGATGCATTTGTAGTGCTACATGAACTTAATGATTCATCTAAAATCATTAGGTGATTTTAGATCATCTAAAAAATCTAAAAAAAAAGCATCTCCTCTTCTTGCTAACTGCCTGTGTGACCCTATGATAACTGACTGACAATTTCCCATGGGCTTGAATCATTTCTCAGAAGGACTGATTGAGAGCCTCGTAATGCTCTGAGTTTCAGATCTCACTCCTGTGCCATATTCCTGGCTATTATGTTAATTTTTTTTACCTAATCATTCATCCATAATTCTCCTTAAGAACAAGTATGCTTTCAGAAAGGTTATTACTACCTTTATCTTGAGACATGGCTATTTTTTGTTTTCATTATGAAGTACTGTTTGCATTTTCTTTGTTGACTATTTAAGAGGCCTGTCAGAATAAACCAAAAGTAGTGCAAGTGTTGTAGGATAGAGGTTTCAGTGTAGTACCTAACAAAGAGTCTTGAATGAATCTTACCTAGGTAAGATTAAAATGTCAGTTTGTGAATGTGGAAGAGTACTTGTCAGGGGATAGGAACCTTAAAAATATGGGCAGAGAGTAGCCAGGGGACAGTGAAATCCACAGGGGTACCAATTAATCTTTAAGTATCACTGTTGAAAAATCCTTGGTTTTGGGTATGTTACTTTCAAGCACCAAACAACTCAACACTAAAAGGCATCACATCTGTTTGTACCTTGATGTAAATTGTTTGGTTTAGTGCCACATCTGAAAAAAGTTTAAAGTAAAAAATCTCTTGCCAAAATTAGTAGGCTTAAAAACTGAGCTATAGTGGAGGAGTGAACTCATATTGGAAGATATATCACAGAAAACTTGGACATGTTTTCTTCATCATTCTTTGTTGCAGCTAGAGAAAATGAAAATGTGAATTTGGTGTTATCAATATAAATGATGCTTTACAGATGAGGTGAATGCCATGCCTTGCTGCCAGGGAATATACAAACTTGAGCCCAGGACGTGCAACTAATCTTGCAAAGATGAATTTGAGGTCTGTTGCAGCAGCTTATTGTCTCCATGATCCTCTTTGCCAGCTTAATGTTCCACCCACACACTATCAGGTTTGAGACTGCAGCCAAGCAAACAAGCTATACACAGAGTGCCTCTTGTTGCTGAGGAGTCCATCAAGTGTGCCAGCAGATAATATATAAAAATACCTTCGTAGTTTGAAAGCACAAATGCCATTTTTAATCACACCTGAGCCACTTAAAACCTTTCACCTTAACTGTCATCATGGACAAGGATGTTTTTTCCAAAAGTTTTGTAAACTGGAGTACTGGGTCTTGGACAGGTTCAGAGGCATGCCCAGCAGTGTGGTGTGACTTCCTTTTGGCATGGGTCTGGGCTCAGTGAGCCAGGTAACACAAAGCTTGTCTACTGCAAAGCATTTTAATACAAATAAATTTTAATTTTAATTTATTTATTAAAGAAATATGTATATTGGTCTAGTACCGATATCCAACTGTGACGGACAAAAACTCTCTAACAGTTTATAGTTAGAAAGTGTATGTTTATTGCGACGTCGGGCAGCATGCGGGATAGCTCCCAAATACACACCGCGCCTTTCAGGTGATTACAGAGTCCTTTTATCCATACAAGTATTGAATATCCAAAATACAAATACATATTCATAATTTTGGTACAGCCCATTCCTCGCTCTGTATGCTAATCACTTCAAAAGCTATTAAGCATGCGTAGTCTGCTCCTTGAAATGGGTCGGTGGTCCTTGTCATGGGGAGGGGTCCCAAAATGAGGAAGTAAATGAAGTCTTCCTCATTCTGACCTTTCTGCGTTTTCAATGCAAATATGACAAATGAACTCTTGGTAGAACTCCCATTCCCTATCTTCAATTGGTTTTGGAGCAGAGAAGGCCCACAATTGTTTTATGTTCCTAAAGCTATTTGTCAGTTTCTATATTCTTCATTATAAACCCAGCTAACCAAACATTGTGTTGACAAGCAATCAATTATTAGTTAATTACTAACTCTTAGCTTCTTCAAGGCCTACTCATTTATTTTAAGTAACTCTAGTAGGCTTATCTCTAACTAAAATCTTAGCTCCTCTAAAATCTCTAAATTCCTTAAAATTTATGTTTCAATATGTTTACATTCAAGTAACTTGGCATTCAGCTTACAGCTATCTTGCATACCACGGGGCTTTACAGTGCAAATAAGTAGGCTCAAGAGCTGACACATCTGCATCTATACTGTTAGACTCAATTATTTGTTTTTAAAAGCTGTGCAACCTTCTAATCTGCCAGATGCCAAACTCCATACGAAAATCTGGAAGAATCAGAGTTGATGGGAAAGTAAGGATTTAATACCTCCCAAACTGACTGACTGGTTTTAGTTGTCAGTGTGAGTTGTTTTGCCGGTTTTGAGGTGACTTTATCAATATGTAAGGCATACCCAGTCCAGGAAGAGCATCTACTGGCAGAAACAGACCCAGTCCCCGCTTGGGATAGGAACAGCCGCGTGCAGCAGATGAGGAGTCTGTGGTGTGTGAGGGACCGGTGAAATGGGGATCAGGAAGAGGGAAAGGAGATGTTAGCTAGTGGTATCCCAGATTACATCTGTATCTGAATACTGCGACCACGGGAACTGATGTGTAAACGCACAACTTCAAATATGTTTAATCTGGGGCTGTGCTGTTGCTGAAAGGTATCGCCTTTCTGATTACCATGTCTGGGGCGCTTGCTCCGGCAGCAAATGCTTATGTGACTTGCTTTCCCCTGTGGGACCACCGCTGTGGCACAGGGGACAGCAGGAACACCGGGCTAAGGGCGTGCAGGAAAGGCAAATTTGCTTTTACGGGCAGCTGCATAGCTTTAGGAAGCCGTAGCTTAAACCCAGTATCCTGTCGGTGACAGTGACTAGCCTTAGATAAATTAAGGGAAGATATGAGACTCTGAGGCAGGTAACTACGGATCTGGCCTTCAGGCATCGTCTGTCGTTTCCCTCAGTAGTGATGAGTCTGATGTTTCCCCTGTGTCTTACCAGGACTTTTGTGCTTTAAATATGTTTTCCAGTTGCAGATCTGGATATTCTTGCTATCTGCATACACATCTAATCCCTGGTGAGTCTTCAAAAGCCTCCCTCCTCACTACATCCTGGGGCGATGAATTCCATTGACTTAATAGTCCGTGTGCTGGTGACGGTGCGCGGAGCGGCCCCGGCCGGGCACCGTCGCAGCTGCGAACTGCAGGCTGACTGCTCAGCGCTGGCGCGAAGCCGGAATTCATGGATTGCTGGAACAACTGTAAGGGAAAAGCTCTCCCCATTATTTTGCCGTCGGTCATTTTTAAAATGACTATTCTTTACAGTGCATAGAAGACTGAAATTGGGTAATTGTTAGGGAAAAGTTTGAGAACTTCATACTTCGGCAAGGCCCCCCCCTCAGCTGCCTCGTTGCTGGTAAAGAGCATAGAGGTGCGGAGGCGCTCGCATCAGTTTGGCACGCGGGTCAGGACTCGCCGGGAAGGAGCCTCCCCCACCCCTCACCTGCTGCCCGGGCGGGCGGGGGCGGCGCTGCCCGGGAACTCGCGCGGCAGGAAGGGAGCGGAGCGAGGGCGGGAGCGGGNAGCATGAGCAGCGGGTACAGTAGCCTGGAGGAGGAAGAGTCCGAGGAGTTCTTTTTCACTGCGCGCACCTCCTTCTTCAGGAGGCCGCCGGGCAAGAGCCGCGCCGCCTTACAAGTAAGTGCCATGCGCCGGGCAAGAGGGGCGGCTGCCGCCGGGCCGGGCCGGGCCGGGCCGGGCCGGCTCGGCTCCCTCCGGCTCGACCTCCACGTGTCCGCCCCCCCCTCCCCCACGGGGAAGGACCCGCGGAGCCGCCCGGGCGCGGGGACGGAGCGCGGAGGAGGCGGCCGGGAAGGGCTTCCCTCAGCAGGCTTCCAGCGGGGCTCCCGTGCGGCCAGGGGTCACCGGAGGGGCCCCCGCCGGCGTGCCCCTCTCGGCAGCCGGGCTGAGGGACCCCCACTGCCCGGCGGGCGGGGATGTGCCCAGAAATCGCTGGTTTGTGCGAAGAGTGACCGCGCTCTTGGCCTCGTGGCCGCCTCTTGCGGGGCACGGCAGGCTCTGCCTCCCCGCTCTTTCGGAGCTCATTCCAAGGTGAATGACAGCCTCTTCAGCTGGTTTGTTAGCAGGGAAACGCCCTCTGAAGTGTTTAAGTGGCTTGGTTTAAGCATTCAGGCTCAGGCAGGTGGGGCTTTGAGGTGAAAAACTGATTAAATACAAAGCAAAATTCTGAACCAACCCCTTGTGCGGGCAGCGTTGAAATTCAGTGGAGGACCTGTCCGACCCAGAGCAGTCATTAAACCATGTAGGGTAAACGTCGCACTTCTTAAACTAAGCAGTTTGTCCTCCCTCATTTCTCTCTTCCCACACCACAGGATCTCATTGTAGAGATGGCTGGTGTCTTTGGAAACTATAGGCAAGCGAGCCTGTTTTGTTTATGCTATTTCTTCATCTGCTCCCACCAGCATCAGAGTCTTCTTTCTCTTCAGTGTCTGTTTCTTTCTACAAACTCTTAGTACTGTTTTCCCCACTGGATTTCAGTATTAATATGAAATATAGGAAGTGCTGCTTTGGGGACCTTGTTATAAGCTCGCTTTTGAAAGCCTGGATATGTCAGCTGCGCTTTGGTCCACCTGTGGCGCTTGTCAAAAAACGTCACTTGTTGCCCATAGCTATTCCTGTAGGCTGTATTCTGCTGCAGAAAGCCGGTCTTGGTTTCTGTTTCTCTGGGGTTATGTTCCATTTGTTATTTGCTTAAAACTGAAACCCTCTAGCTGCCCCTCAGGAAACTCCTGCTCCCGTTTGAGGAAGTGCAAGAGCTCTCTTGAGCTTTAATTTCCTTTGCAAAGTCTGGCAGAGAGCCTGGACACACCCTCTTGCTACACTTGAGCTTGGGCACTTGGAGCAAATAGGTTGGGACCAGCTTTCTATCAGGTCATGGCTGCTTCTCCAGGGTACTTCTCTTGACACCTCTCCTCAGCATTTGTTTTTTGTCTCATCCATTTTGAGTTTCAGCCTCCCACTAACCTCAGGTGTTCTCTGGCAGCTGCCGCATGCTGTGGAGTGTCCTTGATCTTCATGTGGTGACCTATGACCCATCTGACTCCCACCTGACCCTTGGAGAGCAGGATCCTAGTGTGACAGTACTGTGTGAATAGATACCTAACTGCTGTCTGCCTCTGTGTAGCTACTGTATTGTGACACGTGAAAGGGCCCATGTCTTAATTCAGATCCTAAGAACATACACGTCTTTCTAATGTTACTGTATGAGTTGTGTTGCTAAATATAGTATAAGTAGTAGTATACATAGATGCATAAGTAGTAAATTGTGCAAATGTGTAAATTATTGTGTGTGGTGTTAACATTTTCAAGCAAGAAGGACTGGAAAAAACAAAAAAAAACCTCCATAAAATTTTGTATTCTGCTCTAGTAATGCTACCCAAAATAGTACTGCAGTGAGGTGTTGCAGGGTACATATTTAAGTATGAATTTCCTAGGCTGGAACAAATTCATCTGTATTGCTGACTCTGCAACATCAGAAATACTCAGCTGGTATTTCTGGTCATAAAGTTACTACCAGTTGCTCTCAACTGATGATTTATAGAGAAAAGAAAAAAACCTCCAAACAATGCTGAATGTAGATTTCAACAGTCATGTGGCCAGTTAGTTTCCCCTTCCAGCAATAACAGTCATAATAAGCCTCTTTGTAGGGATGAAGATGTTACTTTTGGTTTGTATTTGAGGTTTAGTTAAAAAATGTATACTATGTCCCCTTGAGTAAAGAGAAAAGAGGGGAGCTGATAGTTATTGTTTCTGTGTCTTTCTCAACTACATAAATATTAAGTTTTGCAGTGCAGGTTTCTCTTCTTGCAGAAGACTTTAAGTGCTTGCAGTTACGTTTATCCTTCTGTCTTAGCTCCTTCTGCCGCCTTTGCTTGCAGGGAAGAAATGGTTTAGAGCATTTGGTTTGCAGCTGTGCCTGCAGAAAATCTTAGTACTACTGTTTAGCCTTGTTTTATATGGATTTCCAAAGAAAAGAAAGAGAAAAGGAAATTCACTAACTTCAGTAGTGAATTTTTGTCTTCATTTAATTGGGCAAGGATGGGCTTAAATACATCAAATTCTGCAACTGAGACAGGATTAATGAATTGACTGCACTTCTGGTGTAAAATTTTTGTGATAGTACCTTTGCTTAGGATGCCTAATCTTTAGAGTGGTTAAGTATTTAGAGAACTCTTCCTCTCTCTATACCACTTCTAAAAGAAAATTGCAGCATAAAACCATTGCAGCGTATAATAGGCAGTATGGTGTTTTAGGGTTCAGCAGTAGTCCCAAAGTTATTTCTTAAGCAAGAAATACTTCAGTCTGAGGGCAGTGGGAATAAAAATGCAGGTTGCTTTTTGCTGTCTTATTGCTCCTGAAAGCTTAGCTTTATTTAAGGTTTCTTATCATCCATGTCTCTTGTAAAATTTGAGTGTCAGAGACTAGATGAAGCTCAGCGTGGTCCTGTTTCATGTTTGCAATGAGTCATTTAATAAATGAAAAAAGCAGACCTGTAGATATTTTTGTCCTGCCAGTCTGACTACTCATGTGAGGTAAAGTTATCTGTATACATAAGCTTTTGCAAGATCAGATGGGTGCTTCTGTATGATCAAGCCTTTGGAAATTGTCCATTCCCTGTAGAGAAAATACCAAACTAGGATGTTTGGCAGACTTTTGAAAACTGACCCCTTTCTCTCCCTATTGCCTCCCACCCACCCCTGTCCTTCAGGAAAATTGAAAACAGTCATGCCTGCTGCTGCAAGCCCCACCATATGCTGGAGGGATGTGCATCTTCCTGTGTATGTTTTCTGCACTTTCCTTCCACATGCCAGTTCCCTGAATTATCCCACTTTGAGCAGGGTTGATGTAAATCCTTGCAATACTTTTCCTTTCTCAGGGATCTCAATGGACAGTGGCCTTTCAACCATTGTAGGTGGTTAGTTCCAAGCTGTGCTGAGTTCATGTCTTCTGTCAGGATGACTCCAAAAATCTGAAGACATCCCTGTACTTGGCTCTGTGTGCTCTCTTTGAGGGCCCCTTCCACTGTAGCTGTAAAAGTTTGAAACATGAGAAGAGGCTGTAGTCAGTCTCTCTCTCTGCCCTTACGTGTGAGGAATCTGTGAGGCAAGACATCACTGTGCTTTTGGGAACCTTGCTTTGGGAGCTGGCAGTGCTATGAAGGTCATGAATCCCAGGAGGAAGAGGGCCAGTCCTGCAGGTTCTGTTCAGCATCTGAATTGTGAATAGTTTGCATACAAAATATGAGAGTTCTGGTTGATGTCTCATGCAAAATGGCTTGGAAATAGGAAGTTTGACACTTGGATGATGCTCTGTTCTTTGGAAAAAAAACCCAAAATGCTGCTGTGTGCTCTGTTTTTCTACCATTTCATACAGGGCTCTGTAAAAGTGTTTGCAAGAAAATCGCAATCTTTTCTGTTGGCAGTTTCCAAAAATGCATGTGTTCCTTCTGCACCCAAGAATGTCCTCATTGCCTGACTGTCAACACTGGTTCTTCCCTGTCTGAGGTCTGAGTTCTCCATCTCTCTTCCCCTTACTGGTCTGGTCTTCATGGCTTTTAGTCCTGCTAAGTTCCTTCCCCTGCACCCTCACCCAGTGCCTCCTGCCATGACATTGGCTTTGTGGCTGTCTTCTCTGCATGTCAGTGGGATTTGCAACTGTGGTAATGGTGGTGGGAAAGGAAATTAATAAAAAAGCTGGAAATGAAAAGCAGATAGGCAAGAGCAGAGGAGGTGTAAAGGGGAAAGGCAAAAGGCAGAGGATGACAGTCTCGTCCCTAACTAGTCCTGACAAGGTAATCAGCACTCTCATTTTGCTGTTGGAGAAGGAGGTTTGAAGGGAAAGGTATAGCTTTTTTTTTTTTTTTTTCAGTGGGTGAGCTAGTGAAAATGGGAAGAAGTAGGACAAACTTCTGGACGCAGACACCTTTTTTTAGGTTTCTTCCAGATGAATTTGCACAGTAGATCGAGGCATGTAATTGAGAGGAAGAAAGACCATAAAAAAGAGCATTTGATTTGGGAAGAAAACAGTTTCTAGTAGTAAGATGTGATTGGTAGCTTCTCAAGCCTAGTTAGGACGACTTTGTGTTACCAGTGTTCATTATTGGTGTTTCATGTTTTTTGGCCATTACGATGACTCTTCCTGGTTTTCCTTTTAGTAACATTCCCTAGAGAAAACTACTCTCCTGACTACCAGAAAAAAATGAGATTTCTAATTGTAGGCTTGCTTTAGAGCCAGAAAGTTTAGGTTTGTGTTTGACGTGTAGTCGTGAAACTTATTTTAAAAAAGGCAACTAAAAATACCCAGTAATGTTTTGTTCTTTTTTTTTTTTAATCCATTTGGCAGTCAGTGAATATTATGGGATAAACATTGTTGCAACTGAAATATGTGAAAGTTAAGAGCTGAAGGAATGAGTAGGATAGAGATTGTCTATTTTAAGCTCACATCACTGTGACAGTAAACTAGTGGTCCTTATTTTGTGTTTTTGCCTCACTCTTCTCTTGGAGCACTTGATGTGGCATTTGTACATCAGTAACTTGGAGGGGCTTGATGGCCTTTTTGAGGTGAACTCCAAGTCCCCTGCTGGTGTCTGACAGCCTCTGGAGGTGAGATGAGGTTTATGCTCTGTGCAGAGAATGCTGATTGCCGTATGCTGGTTTATTATCACAGTTGGTTCCTGGAGTCATGGGTTTAAATTTTGAGGACTTAACTATATGAAATGGTAACTAGTAGTGCACACAAAAAATTAAGAAACAAGTTTAGGAGACATGGATTAACATACTGTCCTAATCAGAGTACAGGTCACTAAAACATGTGATGAGTACTGTTAGATTCAGCAATTTGTGTCCTGAGTGCAGCTCCAGCGGCAGATAGTATTCAAACTACATGAGTAACTCTTAATCTTTACACTGTTTTCTTTAGACCATTTTGGAAGAGGGTCTTGCTGATTAACATTTAGCCACTGCAAGAAGGAAATTGTGAAGAAAAACTAAAGTAGAAACTTGTGGCTGTGCGTTAGGGCATTAACCCCTTGGAGCGGCAGAAATAAGACACACAGCTACATGGTCCCTCTCAAGATAGGAAAGAGACATTTTATTGAGAGGACGATTCATACTTATAGGGTCTTCCACAGAGCCAAGACAAGACAGTAGCTCATTGGATAATTGAGAAAACGCCTCTGGGACAGTACTTCAGAATGAGTCCCACGGTTGACACCAGGTGTTAATCTAATGTTATTAATTCCATTCTATTTTGACCAAATTATTATCCTGGGAGAAAGTCTTCCTACCGGAGCTGAACAAGCTATCAGCTTGGGAATGGAGCTGAGAGAATCAGGAGAAGCTCCAGCCTGGGAACGATTTTCCTGGCTGTAATTTTCCTAGATCTCTAACAGCGTGTCCACAGGTCCCCCTTCCAGTTTAAAAGAAAAAGGAAGGAGAACTGTTTGTAATCTCTCTGCAGGGCCCTTTGCAAAGGAGAACAAACACAACTCAGGAGACCTGAAGACATTCCCAGGGAAAATCTTCGAACTTGGTGCTTTCTTCCCTACAAAGTCAATTACAATGACAAGAAAAACCTGCCACCATTCACCAGACCTTTTATCTCTAATACAGTTCAAAAAAACCTATCTAACAATATTTTAATTGGCTTAAAAACAGTTCCACCATGAGCAGATGGATGTTCATTCCCTGCATGTAGAAGGATCATCCTGTCGGTGTTTGGTGTGTTGGCCAGCATGCAAGCTGAACAGTGACCACATTCTGCTTCTGCTGCCACAGGCCAGGGCAGACACCTCGCAGGTCGTCAGCAAAGACCCAGACGTGTCTTATCCAAAGCCTGAAACAAGGCAAAGATGATTCACAATAACAGGATTATTTAGATCTCTTTTTTCTCTTTTTCCAATTTTGCTGTTCTGCCTTTGAGACAGCAACAGACATAGGAGAAGTCTGAGCTTCTCCCATTTGACTGTCATCAGTGCAAGCTGTCAGGAATTCTCCTGCAGAGATTGTATCAAGCACAGAAACAGAACATCCTTCCCCCATGCCCACCACAGGAATGAAACGAGAACCAGCCGCTCCCCCTTTCGAAATGAGGACAAAGCCGTCGTTGCTGTCAGCACAGCGCGGGAGCGATGCAGCAGTCAGGTGGACCGATGGGAGAGACCAGACAGGCGGGCAGGTCTCCTTCAGTCAATGAGATTGGCACCGGGGTCAGCGAACCCAAGGAAAAGACCATCGCTTCCCGATGAACGAACGATGAGGCTGAGTGGAA
The DNA here is from genome assembly GCA_013400855.1 of Buphagus erythrorhynchus. Lineage (NCBI taxonomy): Eukaryota > Metazoa > Chordata > Aves > Passeriformes > Sturnidae > Buphagus > Buphagus erythrorhynchus. The sequence continues at coordinate 357 of VZTT01064105.1, read as the reverse complement.
GAGAGAAGGCGGCCCCTTCTCTGCCACAGCAGAGAAAGGGGGCCGAGATCCAGGCCACACAGATGTGTCAGGCTCTGACATCAGGGAGGAGGGAGGAGCCCGCACCACCCCTTGGTCTGGGGTGGTTGCCCGCATCTCCCTCTCAGCGGTGGGCAGGTCGAGGTCCGACGTCATCGCGAAAGGGTGGGGAGGCCCCGGCTTGGCAGATGAGGGAAGAGTCGCCACTGCCCCCTGGTCTGGGGAGGGTGGTCGCATCTCACTCCCAGCGGCGGGCGGCCCAGCCCCGAAGGGCAGAGCGGACCCCGCTGGCGCTGGCTGTGAGCCACACCCCCCAGAGGCACAGGGGGGCTGTTGAGT
>VZTT01064104.1:4270-19358 GCA_013400855.1 Buphagus erythrorhynchus | reverse complement strand
GTCCCTCTTTGTATGCTGTTTTTTTTCTTTTTTTTGTTTTTGGTTTTTTTTTTTTTTTTTTTTTTTTTGTTTGTTTGTTTGTTTGTTTTGTTTTGTTTTTTGGTTGGTTGGGTTATTTTTCGGGTTTTTTTGAGAGGGAGCTTGGTTGGAGGTGTTTTGGGTAGCGAGGTTTTATCTTTATCTATTTTTAATTTAACTTGCAAATTTTTTTATGATGATTGTTCATGACAAAGGAATGAGAACATTTCACAGTTTTATTTTATTCCTTATTTCTTACTTCTATTTTTTTCATGAAATGCATATACTCACTATCTACAGTTTTCAGTAAGCTGCCCTAATTAAATTTAAAACACATATCTCAATATGTTATCAACAACAAAGCTTCTACTCCATCACTGTCAATTTGACCAAAAGAATTCAAGAGTAAATCAACAATACGGGGATTTTGAAAAGCTCTGAATATTTCAGTTTCTTGGAAACTTCCCAAAAAAAAGCTAGGAATGCTGTGTACTTTGTGATAATAATCGGGGCCCTAAAGTCCTGGGATTTTTTCTCAGATTTTAGGAAGATCTGTTCAGGCTACAGGCAACTGTTATTTAAAGAACCACAGAATCACAGAGCCACAGAATGGGTCTGGTTGGAAGGGATCAAAGTGGGACATCTGATCCAACCTTCCTGCTGAAGGAGAGTAATTTTAGAGCACAGGACTGTGGTTCTTGAATATCTCCAATGAGAAGAGACACTGTAATCACTCTGGACAATCTCGGTCACCCCCACAATTAAGGTCTGTCTCATATTCTCATGGATATTTCTGTGCATAAGTTTCTGCTCAGTGCCTCTTGTCCTGTTGCTTGGCATCCCTCCTTCTGGTTGCTGCACTGGACCTGCTCCAGGATCTCCAGGTCTCTCTTGTGCTGAGGAGTCCAGAACTGGGCACAGCACTCCAGATGTGCCCTCACCAGGGCTGAGGAGAGGGGCAGGATCACCTCCCTCAACCTGCTGGCAGTGCTCCTCCTAATCCACCCCAGGATACTTTTGGCCTTCTTGGCCACAAGGTCACACTCTTGGCTTTAATGAATTTCTTCATTGGCATAAAAATGTAATGAATAATAAATATATTATTAATACATTTGATACATTATTAGAGGATAGAAGAAATCTTAGACGTGCAACTCAAAACAATAGAATTAAAAAATATATGACAAAGTGAAAAAAAATTTGTACTGAGTTACTGATATAACTTCCTTCCTTTAGGTAAAATTCTCAAAATCTAAGTTTAGGGAAAGAAAAAGCACACTTTAAAAAAAATCGTTAAAGACTGCTTAAAATATATTGTGATAGAAATTCTAAATATTGCTGTTGATAATTCAGAGTGGAAGATGGTTTTCTGTTCTCAGTATTTTGTACATTTAGTTATATAGGATGAAATTCCTGCCTGGGTAAAAATACCCTTTTGTAGGCTTCATAACTTTTATTCTTGTATTGTGGAGCTAAAAGGGACCAAGCTGGAACCTAGATCTTGTGCTAGGATTCTTGCAAAATGAGAAAAAAAGTCTCATAATTCATAATGAATATATTTTAAAAAGATAAAAATGTAGAACAGGACAGGATAATGAGTATAAAAAAACCCACAGTCATAAATATTCTAATGGATATTTAGTTCCTGTGAAACATATCACTATTATTTTGGTCTTTCTTGTCCTCATACTGACGTAAAAAAATCATGGTTTTACATGTGGAAGCTTGCCAGTGCTTCTAGTGGTATATAGACTCATCTGAACACATAGAAGAGATGCAAATATCCTACATGACTTACAAATCCTAGGCTGAGCAGTCACCACAGTGGCATTTCCTTATCCAGTGAAGTCTTTATTTGCCATATATTTAATGAGTACTCACCAGCACAAAACGTGTTTCTGTTGTTTGCATGGGAACAGGGGAAAGATCAATGGACATTGCACAAGGAAGGGAATTATATCCTAGCCAGTATCTCACATCATTGAGAAAGGCTCTTGGCCCCCTGATATCATTGAGGCCTTCCACTGCTCTTCTCCACACATACAGCAGCTGGATCTGACCCTGCGTTGTTGTCAGGTTTTCTCATTCCACTGTAAAGGCATCAGAAAAAAAAGGAAAGGTTGTTTTGGTTTTTTTGCCTAGAGAGTGTATCTGCTCACTTAGCAATATTTATATAGGAAAGCCTCTTGAAAATAAAAGTATTTAAAACCAACAGTGCTCAGAGATTCAATATCAACAATAAAAACTGTACATGCTGTTAAAATTCAAGTTCTGACAAGACACAACTGCTGCCATAAGTACAACCTCAGAAGACCTAGAGGGGTCATAAGGTTTAAAGGGTTTTGGGTTGAACTAAAAGGTTTAAAATCAAGTTTTATCATAAATTTATGCTCAAGGGGTCTGTCTGTCCTTCTCAGTGCACAGGGCCATTACTTCATCAGTTTGAGGTGGCTGGGACACACACTAAACCTCCCATTTCCTGCTGTTGGTCTCAGAAGCACAGAAGCACTTTGGCACACTGCTTGAAGAAATAGCTGCTCTGTTTTGAACAAGACTGTGCTTCTGTGGCAGGTTTGCTCTGCATCTGATCATCCATGTCCTGTGTTTGATGTAGTTTTAATATAAACACTGAGTCTGTAACAAAATTATATACCATTCAAATTACAAGCAAAAAACCCCTACCACTATCACTTCTAGTGTGCCAAAATTACATATTTGGAATGAAAGCATAGACATACAAAACCCCTATTAAAGAAAAAGTACAATTGAAAAAAAATTGTATTATGAGCTATAAGAAACAGAAAATTATTTCTGTTTAGGCTGCTCATATGTTTTATTGCGAAGTTTAGTGAATACTGCATTCCAGGTAATGTAGGTAATGAGGCAAGGAAACGGGTTAATCAGTTCCATATAACAATAATCCTACAACACCTTCTAGGAACAGAATATTTTAGCTTTTTTTTTTGTTAGCAATAATTATAAATAAGAAAACTGAACAGAAGCAACAGAATCTGCCAATAATATTTCATAATGTTTACTTCAGGATTAAAAGGTCAGATGCTGTCGTTTTCCAAGATTAATCCACAGAATGAAACAAAGCAAAAGCTTTATGTATTGAAAACAATACATCAACTTTTTCTAGTATGAAAAAAATTACAGTTAATTTGCTGAAAACTGTATATTTTGCCTCATATCTACACAACACATGAAGAAACATAATGAAGTTTGTGATCATTGTTCCATGATGCACTCTTGGAAAGAGAGTAACACCACAGTTTGCCTGATTATCTTCAGGACAACAATGAAACTGAATTAGGAGTATTCGAAGAAAGAAAAATTATACTACAATCAGCTGGTTTGAACTTTGACAACATATCATCATTTGCAACCAGTACCCCTGAGATTAATTTTGGAGAACATCCCTATGACTACAGAGTTAATGGGAAATGAAAATGAGTATTTGCTTGAAGTTAATTGCTTGCCTCATATATTGCATAATGCAGTAAAGTACACTATTGAAAAATTTTTATTTGGCTTTAAAAGCTGTGTAACAAAAGTTTTCAATTACTTTATGTTCATCCACCAAAGCAATTTCAGAATTATGAGAAGTATCTCACTTTACCAACATTCAATATGCTGAAACACTGAGGCACATTTACAAAGGGATTATCATGATTGAAAGTATTCTATACTTTCTATACGAAGTTAGTTTTTTACACTCAGACAGTATATTTTGAAGTTTTTTAAGTATGGTGAAAATCTCTCCGTTGCCAAGTTCACCAGATTCTAAATATTGTATAATTTGAATAATTTTGATAGGTATCTGCTTTGTAATGGATCTGTTAAGACTGAGTTTCAAATTAATGTCCTATGTGAATGAACCAATTCTTTTAAAAAAAGTTGGAATATAGTAAAATTAAAATACCTTTTAAAACAATAAATGAAAGTGTATGGTAGCATAAAGATGCATGTAAGATCAATAATAACAACAATAAGCAGGTGAGCAACAATATATGTAATATGATAGAAATATTTTCAACACCAAAAAAACATTTTCCCTGTATTTTCTTTGACATAGCAAAGTTGGTGGGCCTAGACATATCTATTTCAGAAAGGCTATACAGTTCTCTAAGCTTTCAGTTTCACATGTATATAATTTCCAAATACAATTTTTTTCTACAGTTTGTTTTAAAATTATATTTTAAAATTAAACCTAATGGAGAATATTGAAGGAAATTAGTGTTAGCAAGGCAAAATTGTATTTTACCTTAAATTAAAATTTATGAGGATCAAAATAAGCTCTACTTCATCATGAACTTAGGATAAAAAATTATCAACTGCTAGAAAAGCCTTAATAGAAAAAAGTTTAATGATTGTAAATCATAAAGATAACAAAAGAAATTAACTTCAGTAGGCAGGAGTATTGTACCAGGTATCAAAAACAAATACAAAGACCCCTTTTATACTTTCAGTGAAATTCATTATATATCTTAATAGTTGCCATCAGAATTTTGCACTTAAAATCCACTGTGATTTTCCAGGGAAAAATAAATTTTTTTAGCAACTCTTGCTCTTATAGACTGATATTGATGTCATACAATATACATATATATATATGTTTCATTTTTTTTTTAAATTCACTTGACTTACTTCTACATGACAGTTCATTCAAACCTTGAGACATCCCCAATAATAATGTTAAAATTAATGGCAACCCCAACAACTGAGATTAATTGGAGGTTTACCAGGTAGATTATGGGGCTTTTTTGCCATTCTATTAACAATAACCAATGCAGCAGGCTCTCCCACAGCAGGTAATAAATCCAGGATCATATAATTTCCATCCACCTCTCCTTTCATTTTGGACTTAGAGCTGTATTGGGTGTGCTCCTAAACTGGTATAAAGGTTGACCTGTATCAAGTAATTTTAGATTGAATCTTATGTAGAGAAATCTTGACCACCTTCTTTATCCAAAAAATTATTTGCGGAGTAGGAGAAGGGAGGTTTCTCTAGCATTAAATGTTAAATAAAAAACATGAAATGTGGGAGTATGTGTTGATAATAAAGTATTTGGCCATGTTAAGAAATAATTTAAATTATGCAACATGGGACAAACATTACAAATGCTTCAGGAGAGTAGATAATGCATTAGTTTCAACTGACCTTAATATTAGGCAAATACTGACTCTTCTAATGTCAGGGCTGCTTAAAGTGAAACATCTCCACTTCAAAAAAGATGTTGAAGAGAAGGGAATTTGATTAAAAATGCAGAAAAGTAGATAGTTCAACACAGAAGCTGACTAATGCTGCGCATATTCTATCCTGAAAGCTGGCAGGAAAACAGGACTTGTTTGCAATACATTAAATGATGCTCACTAGGATAAGGCTTCCATCAAAATCTTTGTACTCTCTTTGAGTTCTCATTGAGCTCAAGAGCAAATCTTACTTCCAAAGGTGCTTTTAATCACGACATTAAATTAATTACTAGTGTAATTATGATCACCTATATCTAATGAATGAGCCCTACACTATCTACAAGAGTCTTTGAACTTGAAGCCCTGAGACATTTTCTGGACTTGCAAGAAAAATATATGGTTCTATGCTGGAATAATGACAGCAAAAAATATGACAATCACATATTTTTTCACCTATATGAAATGTATATATATAAACACATAATTGTATGTGTCTATATATACATTCTGTCTTACGTGCACATACAAAACCATCCATACTCTTGTTCACCTTCCCTTCCTGTATCTTTGCTTAGATGGTTAAGTATTTTTCTTAAATTTTAAGCCTTATGCTTAAAGTTTACTATCTTCCTTTTATTTCCATCACATAATTTTTCAAATATAAGTTCAGTGTGTTTTTGTACAAGTGAAAAGTGTCTTACAATTGCCATCAATGTTAAACTGCTTGTGTGACTGACACCCATTTTTCTTTGCTATCATCACAATAACTTCTGAAGATTTATCAGACCTTAAAGAATTTGTGTTATCAACTTCCCATATTATTGAAGGAAAAATGTTAGGGTTTTTTTTTGTTTTGGCTTGGTTTTTTGTTTTATTTTTCTTTTATTTGTTTGTTTGTGGTGGTTTTTTTTGTTTGTTTGTTTTGTTTTGTTTTTGTGAAATCAACACAATTTTGAAGTGATAATGAGATTCTTTGATGAATCCCAAACTGGATGTATGAGGTATCCTGCACATATGATGTGAATCAGGGATATGAGGAGATAAAATCTTCTAAACTATTGTTTAAAAAAAAAGTGGAGCTAAGCTATATTAAAAAAAAATAAAAACACAGCAGCGTGTGAAGCCTTTCCTTCATAATTTTTTAAACTCTAATATCATCTACAAGTATAATAGGTTTTTGACATATTCAGAAACTAAGCTTAATCATATAATCCATTCATATTTCAGATGGTAGAAGTGATATTAATCAGAACAGACTATGGCCTCTGACTGGTTAATCCTAATTAAAGCTGAGCAATACATTTTCACATATTCGCAAAGTTTTCTAATGAGTTCAATACCAGGCTGAACTCTAATTCTTCTGGTGTGTGTTATTCCCACTACATGAACAAATAAGGGTTTGGGTTCACCCATGTTATAGATCAATTTGAAGAGTTTCAATGGTACTTATGCATGAACTGATCTAAAATGGGAACAGCAGGACAGAGCAAAATAAGCTTTCCAGGGGAAAATAGTTAGCAGAAGATAATATCATTAACTTCTACTTGACAAAGTATTAAATTTCCTGTCCTAACCCCTGCCCTGTAGTACTTTTAAGAGTATGTTAAACTAACTTTCTGATGTTTTAAACCTACTGCATGACAAGGATAAATCAAAAAGTCACCAGAAATAGAAAAAGGTAAGGTTAAGTTTCCCATTCTAGCTAGAATTGCTCCAGAGATGGACATATACCCAAAGGGTGATTTGAATGTGATGAGTAGATTCTATCTTCTTTACTGATTTAGAGCAGGGCAGAGAAGCTGAAAGGAATAGTACAACTCAACCCAATGACAGTGACATGCTTACTACATTTGTGCTTATCTCGTCCATGGAATGGGGTAAGCAGCAGTTGGCAGAGCCACATAATGGTAGATTTATCCAAGCCACTGCTCCTTGCTAATGGTCATCAACTTACCAGGATAAATTCCTATCCCATTTTGTCATTCAGGTGAGACTTATAAATTCACTGCTGTAATATTAGGGGACATCAATGCCAAAAATGCTCTCAGCCCAATCTTAAATCCACTGGCAAGACTCCTTGGTAGTCAACCAACACAATAGACAAATAAAAAACTGCAATAAATTAACAAACCAACCAACCAACCAACCAACCAACCAAGTGCAAAAAAACCCTAACCCAAAATCAAGGAATAGAGCTCTGAGCTTACTTTAGTCTTCTTTGAAAGAAAAGTTTCCAGGGCTTTAAATGATCAGTTACAGGTTATCTGTTCAGATTTATTTTCAGAAATCAGCAAAATGAGATGCTTAAGTGTTTTCCTCTGTTGGCCAATAGGTGTCACAATTAGATGCATATGAATTCTGTTCATCACCAGTTATTTTTTTCTCAGAAATGGTTCACTATCTTCACTATGAATAATGTTAATTATCCAAATATCTAAATATTTAATGTGATAGCCATAAATATTTTCTCTCCTCAAAAATAGAGAAATATTTGTCTTTTTTTATTGGTAAAAATTAGTTATTTAGAATTTGAGACAATAGAGTTGTGTCTCAGAACAGGTTTATATTCTTTGGGGAGGGAAAAATGCTTGTCAATGAAACTTGTGCATTCCTATTGAAAGTTAACAATGCCAAAATCTATTTGTATAAGCAATTTAAAAATAAAATAAATATTTATGCAAATGAAAATAGAATTGTTGTTTCTTTAATGTGACTTTGTTTTGTTTGGATTTCCAAGATTTCCACTTGGTGATATCCCTAACTATGCTTTTATAGGACTTCAGATTCTTTTCCCTTTAGGTGGGTGGTAAATGCTACAGAAAATCTGGCTGCTAATTGAATCCAGCTCTTTACTGAAAAAAAAAAAAATGAACTTATCTCCATCCTTTAATACCTTAAAATAAAGGTAATGTGCACTTCTAAAATTGGAACATATACCTAGATATTTAATTCTACAGGAGCTAGATGAGTACATATTCCTCTGCACTTGGCATTTCAGTCACAGAGCATGTTGTGACCTTTCCAGTGATCAGGTCAATATTATAGGGCTGCAGATGGCCATTGAGTAAAAAGCTGCTATTTCCCACTTCTTCAGCTTGACTTTCATGCTGTCTCTTTTCCCCGTTTGGTTTAAACTGTAAGAGCTACAGCAATAATTAACTCATATACTGCTTTACCAGGGGAATGAGAGAAAGAGCACTGAGTCCTCTGAACTGGGTTGGATAGCATAAAAGTCTTCTCTATAGGCATAGTAATTATTTATAGTCTTTTGACCCTAAGAGCTGAACTGAAATCATTTATATGTTTTTTTCCAGTTTCTTTAGCTTTTTGTGGTGGCAGGTCCCTGGTTGACCAGGTGCTGACCAAAGCCACTCTATTTCTCCCCCCACAGCTGGACAGGGGACAGAAAACATAGCAAAAGGCTTGTGGGTCAAGATGAGAACAGGGAGAGATCACTCATCAATTATCATCACAGGTAAAACAGAGTCGACTAGGGGAAGGTTAATTTAATTTATTACCAAACAAATCAGAATAGATTAATGAGAAATAAACACAAATCTTAAAACCACCTTCCTCTTTCAAGCCTCCTTTCTTTCAAGGCCCAACTTCAACCTTGAATTCTCTGCCTTTCTCTCTAAAATGACACAGGGGGACATGGAATGGTTGTGGTCAGTTCATCACAAGTTGTCTCTGCCACTCCCTCCTCAGGGGGGCAGAATCCTCCCAGTCCTCCCCTGTTCCAGTGTGGGGTCAGTCCCACAGGAGACAGTTCTCCACAAACTTTTCCAGCATGAGTCCTTCCCAGAGGCTGCAGTTTTTCGTGAGCCACTCCAGCGTGNAAATCTTAAAAACACCTTCCTCTTTCAAGCCTCCTTTCTTTCAAGGCCCAACTTCAACCTTGAATTCTCTGCCTTTCTCTCTAAAATGACACAGGGGGACATGGAATGGTTGTGGTCAGTTCATCACAAGTTGTCTCTGCCACTCCCTCCTCAGGGGGGCAGAATCCTCCCAGTCCTCCCCTGTTCCAGTGTGGGGTCAGTCCCACAGGAGACAGTTCTCCACAAACTTTTCCAGCATGAGTCCTTCCCAGAGGCTGCAGTTTTACGTGATGCACTCCAGCGTGAGTCCTCTGTGGGTCACAGCTCCCGCCAGGACCCTGCTCCAGCAGGGCCATCCTACAGGGTCACAGTGTCCTTCAGGCACCCCGCTGCTGTGGCACAGGGTCCCGTGGGGGGTGCAGGTGGATTGCATGTCCCCTGCTCCACTGTGGACACGAAAGGGCTGCAGGGGCACAGCCTCCTCACCATGCTCTGCACCAGAGGCTGCAGGGGAATCAGCTCTGGCACCTGGAGCACCTCCTGCCCCTCCTTCTGCACCGACTCTGGTGTCTGAAGAGTTTTTCTCACATAGTCTCACTCCCCTTTTTTCTGAAGTTGTGCAGGTTGCTTTTTTCTGGCTGGAGCATTTGCTCTGTAGGAAATGGAGAAAGGTTCTAGGATCTTCTCCCAAAAGCCTCCTCTGTAGCCCCTCCAACTACTAAAGCCTTGCCACGCAAATCCAATAAACCTAAATTCAAATAAAAGTATTAAAAAATTTATTTAATGGTGGAACATTAGGTCCAAACCGTTTGCAACACGTAGTCTGCTGAACTTGACTTCAAGAGATATTTTTAGTTCAGCTTCGCAAGCATTAAAAGAAAGCAAATGCAGCAACTACCAGTTAAGAAGGGGGAACCTGAGTCAAGTAAAAATCAATTATTCAAAACTCCTGATATATTCCTTCATCCAGCAAATATAAAAACAAACAAATTATATGAGTATGTCAATCAGAAATTCATATGGGGGAAGGGAAACAAGAGAGGGGAAGAGGCAAGGAGGGTGAGCTGTGCAGTATTTATTTTCTTTTGTAAATGTTTAACTTTTAACAAATAGGGGGTAAATCCCCTAAACTGCAGTTTCACATGAATATCTTCTATTTACATTTCTGCTAATCCCTTTCTTCATTCAACCAGAATTGAAAAAAATAATGCCTTGTTAAGTTCATTGTGGAAAACCACATAGCATTAAAAAACAGTCATAATTTAAATCAAATATAAAGTTTTTAAAAGTGAGATTGGACCCCTGTGTTTCCCTTAAATAGGCATGTGAGAGAGAAAAGCAACTGTTTAGATCTCTCCTGGCTTGTGTTGCAAGAAACTTAATCCATTTATTTACTACTATGATGTCCTGCTAACAGGAAACAAGCACAAACTAATTAAATGCTTCAATTCTTTATTTAAATGCTTATGCTGCATCCCCAAAGAGATGTCCACTGCAAATTGGTCTTGTGGATATTTTGGATTTTTAAGCTTTGGTTGTAACAGATGTGTGGTGGTTGTTAGCAAATTAGTAGTTATGGTTACAGTAAATGTAAAACAGAAGCAATTATGGCAACAAATTGTTTCAAAAATATCAGAAAAGCGAGAGGAGCTGCTATGTTTCTAACGGCAACTGAACAAAACTAGACCTGTAAACCTGTAAGACAAGACCAAAACGTGAAAATCCAGCTTCAAAGGAAGACATTTTATAGAAAGATTTATTGTTTCCAGATGCCAGTTGAAGCTCATACTCCGTGAATACCAGTTGGGTTTATACTCCACAAAAGCTTGTCATGATTTGTGTTTTACATATTTGTAATCCTTAAGTTCTAATTGCATTACATAATTACAACATGGAAGATTACTTTTGTTTCATACCACTATGCCCAAGTGAGATCAGTAACCTCCAAGAAGAGTGTAAATGAAGAAAGAATTTGAGGGCTTTGTTTGAGGAACCAGCTTCCCCCCAGCCTTTCAACTAATTGATTTTTGGAAATAATTTATTTACAGAATTTATTTTGATCATACGTTTGGGTGTTTTTGTTTGCATTTTCTAAATAGCTCTTTGGTTTACTTTCTTATTTGTCTTGTACCAACAGATTCATGAAGCTTGAGACAGGTTCCTTTAGTCAGAGAAAATGACAGACTCCTCTAATGAGGGGTGTCTGACACTGGAGATAAAGAAGAGAAGAATGTACTAATCTTGCAGCAGAAAGTGCATCAACTGAAAATATTTACTGTTCCTATTAAAAATGAATTAACAAAAACAGGTGGCCTTTTAATTGAAGCCTTTATCACTCTTTGCTCAATTTCATTTAAATGCAAATTTGAAATCCTTTCTCTAAGCCAATAGAAAGTTGTAACTGAACAAGAACACCGTTTTACTAATGATGCAATTATGTAGTAAACCATTAGGCTTATTATGGGATATGCTGGAAATATTGAGGCATTCAGAGAGGACCCTCTTCTTCAAGTATACATTTGTAAACTGCTAAACTCATCACCAATACAAGATACTTTGCTGAGTTTGGCAGGACTTTTATTTCAATTCAGCCTTAAATGTGGTGCTCTGTATTGCTTTTCAGCTGTATATTTCCTTTTTCTCTTAGAAGTGCAGCTTTATAGTCAGAAGAACCAAATCTTGCCACAGCTGTAAAAAAAAAACCAGGTTCATTAGTACTGAGGTCTGACATTATGGACTTTCTTCAATTCCTGGGTGAGTGGCAGCCACAGCTGTACTTATACTGAAAGCTGAAGCCTTCAGCTGCTTGCTAAGTAGTGATTTCTATGCAAGGTGACTCTTCTTCTGAGTGATCTGGAGATGTGATTTGTGGATCTTTCTGGAATACTGCTCCTTGTGCTCTTCTCTTCTCTTCTCTTCTCTTCTCTTCTCTTCTCTTCTCTTCTCTTCTCTCCTTTCACAGAAATTTGGTCCTTTCTATCTACCTTTCAAAAAGATTTCGTTGCCACATCCTCATATGTTATCTTTGATCTACATTGATACATTAAGCAGATTTCATAATTGGGTTGAATTTTTCTTTAAAATGTTTGTAGTCTATACTAGGGTGAAACATTTTCCTGAAAAGACTGCCCCAAAATAGCTGACAGGAAGGCAACCTTATCCTGGCTCCTCCCCATAGTTCAGGCAATATATCTGGCATAAGGAACGAAACTGCTCTTCTTATGAGTATAATCTGAATATGGTATTTAGAATTTAAATGGCAATAGACAGACAAACAAAACCACATGCAAAAACCCAAACAAAACCCCCAAACTAAAATCATAATAAAAAAGCAAAATACTACTCTTTTGTCACAGACATCTCTAATAACACTAACTGGCTTTTAAGAAAGAAGAATTAGCCTCTTGGAGCCTGTGGCAGTACCTAGTGTCTGCATGGTGTGCTCAGTGCTTAATTGTGTCCCTTTATTTGAGGTTTTTGCTTGTTTTTTTTTTTCCCATTCTAGTTTTATTAAATATATATAAACTAAATAAATAAAAACAAACAAACCAACAGACAAAAAAGCAGCAAAAAAAGGAAAAAAAACACTCTCAATGGCATGGTGATATCAATAGAAAAGGGGCAAAAAAAAAAGTCACAACTAGAGAAATAAAAGGATTTGTACCTTATAGACAGTTAAAGACAAAGAAACAGTAAGAGAGATGCAATTGTTTTCACAGAAATATTTATCCCTCTCAGGGTATTAGGGAATATTTCTATTGAGTTTTCTACTTATGTGCTGCATCTTCATACTAAAAGAAATCAGAACAAACATTTTAGAAAGGAGTCATATATACCTTCCATGATTCAGCTATCACAGGTTAGTGTGGTAATTTCTGGCCATGAACGGCAATATTTTTCATCTGTTAGGGGAAAAAAAAAAGGTAGTAGACCATAACCAAACTTTCAGAACTGTGTAAAAAGCAATTTTTGCAGCTTCCAGGTTCAAAAGTTCACATCAGAGGTGTGGTAGCATGTGATTTATTTTGCATATGAAAGAAATAGTCTCATGACTTTCCATACTAATAATCCACTTTCATTATAATATTAAGTACACTGGGAAGGATGATACATAGCCCAGGATAATATAAGTTGACATATACAAAGGAAGCGTAAGAAAGCTTAGCTCCTGATATTGCTATTTTGCTTCTGGGTGTCTCTGAAATGCTGAATACATTTTTCATTTGATCTTAGCTTAATGCAAGCATCAGCTGTTTGCAGAGGGAAAAGCAGAATTTAAAGAAATCCAGCCATCATTCAGCCAAACATTTAACTCAAAGAGTTTTCCAGTAATTGGTGAACTATTGAGATTCCTCTGACACCTACACAAACTATTGTGCAGAAAATGGGTAAATTGAGGCATACAGCTAACAGCTGTCTCCATATAAGCCCATTTAATTTATTACTAACCTGTTTTGTTCCATAAACAAGTCAAGGGCACTGTATTTGGATTTTTACTCCCTGCTTTCCTTGGTAGCAGGAGGGGTCCTTTCCAGGCTGCAGAGGCAGCCGAGGCAGCAGGCAATCTGCAACGGCTGATTCAGCTTCTTCTCCCTGAATAAGGAGCTAATCCAATTGACACACAGTGAAGTAAACACATAGTGACATATTTGTAGACAAACTGTCATACTCTCAATTATTCCCTCCAAAAATTATTTCTGAATTGCAGGCATGGAGTTTTAAAAGTCTGCCAGCCTCAGCAGCTAGTACATTTCTGAGATCCCATCATTAGGGGGAAAAGTTAATTTCAGAATCATGTAGTACATTTCCTTTCATCTCCTAGTAAATCTCTCTTGCAAATTGCACTGAAAAAGTGTAAAAAATGTTCTTTTCACACTATACATATTTTAGTATAACTTGTGTTCCAGAAATTTAAAATTTCTGTTTTCTTTCTCTTTTTTGTTACATATTTGATTTATGCTTTGAAAAGAAAGCTTTTTCCCATCTTAAAATGCCTTTTCTTACCCTAAAACATATACAGAACATATTTGAAAATATTTATCTTGGTTTGACATATACTAAATAGGTTGGATTTTCAAAATAAAAATTGATTTAATTTTCTTTTCTCACTGAACACTGGACTCATGCAGTGCAATCAAATTGGGACTCTACCTGCCTTGCAAGGAGCCTCTAAACTACAGTGTTGTTATTGTAGGGGCTGGGTCGAGGCCCCTTTGAGCCTTTTGTAACAAAGGAAAAATAAATTATTTAAACACGGTGATGCACTTATCTGTCAAACTGTACCACATAGACTTCTAGTATGAATGCCTCCTTTCTGAATAGAAAAGTGTTACCATGCCCTGCCGTTACATATTTGTAAGGGATAAAGAAGGAGTTGTTTTCTAGAGCATTTACTGAAGATTCCCTTAGGCTGTAAATACTTTCAACTACAGTGCTGTTAGAGACAGGGCCAAGCAAACAGTTGATGTGCCCAATTTCATTAGCACAGCTGCAGAATTTGGAGTAAAGATGAATTTCCCTGAGCACTAGAGAAATAAAACATCAAGAGGTGTTCATGGCATGGTAAATTCTTCTTAGGCAAGTCCCTAGAGTGTCCTTCTTTGTTTTTGTGAGTTCAGGTGAGAGTATTTGTGAAGAGTTTTAGAGCTTGTGATTTATGAGGCAGATCATCAAACATATTTGGTTACTTCAATAATTCATGCCTAACCTTCAGCTAACTCTAGATTAGTTGATAAGATTTATATATCTGAGGAAAGAATTTTTAGAAACTGTTTAGGTAAGGCACTATTTGAGCTAATTATCACTGATGTGCAGAGCAAAGGCTGGGAATTACCTGGTAAAATGAGGCAGAGATGAGTAAGCATCTCTCAAATTATATGTAACTTCTGTCTTTTGGGTTTTTGAGCTATGAATCATAACTCTCCCTCAAAAACCCAAAGAGGGTACATAAGCAGAAACCTTAAAGGTACAGAATACTACTGAGAGCAGAACAAAATTATTTCTTCTTGCAAACATGCCTTCCTGTCAAAGCTGCAAACAACCCTGTTTAACAAACA
>VZTT01064102.1:27575-42840 GCA_013400855.1 Buphagus erythrorhynchus | reverse complement strand
GAATGAAAATTACTGTTTCTTCTCTTTAATGAAATATCTGGCAAATTAAATTGTGGAGAAATGACAAATTTGACCTTCTGAAAATACAGGGATGACAAAATCTGTGAAAATGCTATGGTAATATTGACTCCTTTTTTGGTTTTAGTTGTTGCTCAGTGTAATGCGTGGTTATACAACTTCCCCTTTTTTGCACAATTTACTTTTAGCAAAGTTTTTTAAATCAAAAGCCAAATTATTAGCCTGATAACTGTCAAATGAAGTGACATTTGAACAGTCTAATAGCAACTTCAAACTCTAACACATGGGGGTAGGTGGTTTTACATACATCTGTNCACTTCAAAATGGAGGAGGAGGCTAAAATTACTCTTTTCAACAGGTGTCCACAAAGAGACTCCGGGATTTTCCAATCAAATCAGTGGAATATACAATGTGGCTATTCAACAGATGGTTTCATATTTGAAAGATAGCCAATTCTTCTAATGACTACAGTGAAACCAAGGTCAATTTTATATCAAATCAAAAAGTCATTTACGTTTTGGTGATACACTCCATTGTAGTGATTTTTGTGGAAGACAAGTAGACATAGGATACCCATTAATTTTCCCCCTTATGCAAAATTTTGATTTAGTTCATATTTAGATAACTGTGGAATGAATGGTGCCTTTCATGGCGCTAAAGACTCCTTTGAATCTGAATCCATTTCCAGACTCTGTCAGTGGCTTTTAATAATATTTTCATAGTTATGGTTATTATGAATTATTATTATTTAATTGTTATATTAATTTTGTTCTAATTTTAGCTGGTCTAGCCCCAGCTAAAGTCACCATCTTAACTGTTTTCATCACCTCAGTCATTTGATTTCTTTATAGAGGATCTGATTATTTTTAACACCAAATTCAAAGACTTGGAATCCATCTTCAAAGCTCAGCACTGTTCTGTCCCTGCTTACATTTGCCTTGATTTTCCTGAGCTCCTCCTGCTCATATCTGGTTGACTGTTGACCTTTGGCTCTGTGTTTACTGGTACATCCTTTGTGCTCCTGGCTTCAGTGAGCTTGATATTNTATTGACCTCATGACATCTGAGTTTTCTATAGTGCTGCTCACTCCCACACCTGACACAAATGAAAGAGTAAACATTAATATTAACAGAAATGTGTCAGCCAAAGTAGCATTCCTGAAGAAATGGATGCTTCCTGCAAGCAGCCTAAGCATCACTAGATAGGAAATCTCTGTTTTGCTGCTATGCACTGTTTTGCTCCTCTGGGTTACAATTTTACCACTATAGCCATTTCCACAATAAAAGCTTCTTACTGATAGAGGTGTATCAGTGAAACTCCTCCTGATACAGGACCTTTCTGTTAGCAGAGATTCCACACATGCTTAATTTAAGGCTTTTGGTAATCTTATCTAAGTCAGTTCAGGTACCCCCAGGCAGAAATTAAGAATGTGCCTCAGAGCTGTGCCAGTCAAAGGTCAGGTATATGCCACTGAATTCAGAGTGAGGTTTCCTTTGAATTTAATAAGATCAGGTTTTTATATTCAGGAATTGGCAGATAAATTTCCAGTCCTCTCCAGATCATTTAATGAAACGGATCATCTCTATTCCTGTTCAAATATTTTTTTTTTACTAAGAGATAATTTACTTTTCTTCCAATTTCCTGTTTCTTCCCTTCTTTACTCAAGGTCTGTCATTGCAGGTTGCCATGTCATTTAAATGTAAAAACTGAATTTGGTGCAGGGGTTTTGTCCTTCTACATATCTAAAATGACAGTTGGAGAAATAAAGTGAATATTTGTGAAGAAGCCAGATGAAACAACATTACAAATGAGAAGGAGCTCCATCTATTCATACTTTCTATTTCACCAAAAATGTTTCATATATAAAACCTAGGATAAGAACTGAAAGCTAGAAAGATAAATCAGGATATTCCATTGTATAGAAATGTTTAAATACTTCTTTACAAGAAGCCCAACTGTCTAAACTTTTCAGCTTTATCATCTTATTGTGGTAGTTTTCATTTTTTCCTTTTCTGTTCTCCTTTCTCTCGTTGTTTTCTACAGAAAGTTGTTTCCTAATTTTATACAGAATATTGGTAATTATTTGAGGGCAACAGGCTTTTCTTCATTTTGGATATCTGAGAAATCAATCAATTCATAAAATATTAAGACTTTTTTAACCTCTTTTTCTGCTTAGTAGCCAGTATTTGTACCAAGCTATTGACACTAAAACTTGTAATACAGTCCTGTAGTTACGCTTTGAGGTGAAGGGCAGGAACAATTGTGCCTGTGTCCTGTTCAGGAGAGACAGTGAGAGTCTCTGATCATGTTGAAAATGTGTGATGCCTCAGGTATTTGTGAAAATCCTGCATTTCAGGACACTTGATTAGATTTTTCCCTTTTATTTTGGGTTGTTGCACCTACTCCTCCTGCTTCTGCAGATAATCTGTACTTTCTATATTACTTTTTATTCTCAGCATCATAGTAAAAGAAGTACTAATATGACTGCAAATAGGAAGTCTTCCTAAGTTGGGACAGCTGTGCTTTTTTTTTTTTTTTAAATTCAAGATGGCTTTGCCCTGATTCTCATTCTGCTTTGTCTAGACCATCTCTCTAAATCTTTTCCACAAGTAAAGCATGCAAATTGTACCTCTGAAGGTGATCTGTAAGATTACACAGATTGTGGCATCCTTCACAATGTTTTATACACTCAGAAATACAGAGAAAATACAATTAAAAGCTTAATTAAACCTTCATCAGAAATGGGAGTACATGTGTGCATGCACGCATGGCTTTTGCAAGGAAGGAAATACTTTTTGGCACAACAGAATGCTTTGCTGAAGGAGTGGGACAAACACATCCAAAGCACAGGGAAATAGGCTGGAGCTTGTACTTTTTCCCTTAAATGGACAACCCCTCTGCTTGCTGTGTGCTGACAGAGCAAAGGGGGGTGTGAATCCAAAAGATCGCTGCACTTTGTCCAAGTGAGTTTCATTTCAGAGCTGATAAAACAACAATTAAAATCTTAATTATCTAAGATGTGGTCAAAGTCATTCTGATATAAACTGGTGGGGTTACAAAACAAGAGCAGAAACCTCGATGAATTTGCAAAAAATTTGTCCAGTTTGATTTACACACTTTTAGAGCTCTGTAATACAGTAATGGTTATTTTCTTCACTTTTCCTTTCTGGGGAAATGGTGACAAAGAGTGTAATGTTTTGTGATTTATGCTGTTCAAAAGTCTGTTCCAGCATATATGTAGAAGTGATATTTTGGAATCTAAATCCATTTTCTATCTGAAGTCCACAGTATTTAGAGACTTGTATGTTTGAGGGAGGGAGGTATCTAACTGACTGTTAACTAACCATAACTGTGTTATGGTTGTCGACAGCAAGAGCTACAGCTTTGCTAACAAACTTAAAAAAAAACCCAACTGATAAAAAAGAAGGATTTTATTGCACTAACAGAATAGGTCTTTTTTAGAAACTGGTTTTAAGGCTACTCCTAATATAAAAAAAAAAAAAAAAAAGGTAATTGAAAATGAAAGCTCATGTGTCCTTGGTAGAAGAATTCTCACTGGAGTTTATCAGCCTGCTTGCGTTTTTCAGAAAATATAAAACAAATGAATGCAACAGAAAGCAGAGACTGCTTGCATCAGTGTGATCGAATTGCTGCCAACTTGCCTTGTTTATCTAAGAGATCTCTGTGAAAATAAGGTCTTTCCCACACAGGCATGAGTCATAGGATGTAATGCAGCTAAAGCAGACTTGCTTCAGCTTTCTAATGTGCACAAATCTAAACTAACCTGTTTTAGTGCCTGCTCCTGTAACTAGATGGGATCTGACTTGACAACAGGAAGGGAGAAGTAATGGTGAGTTCATGGTGCTATTTTCAGTGCAATAACCCGAACACTAAGGAAACGATGCAATTTCCATTTATTGGGAGAACTGCAGTTACTGTGACAACAAATATACACTGAAAAAAACATACACAATTTATCCTCAAGTTCAAATTGGTGAACATAGTAGAAAGGGTATTCATAAAATCTCACACTATCTAGTTATGTGTCTCAAATAACATTCTTACTTTTAAAATATATAACCCAGATTGTTCAAAAAATAACCCTTTTAAAGCCATAAGCAAGGGCATAAACAAAAGGGTGGGAAAGAACACGTGGTTAATTGTGACTGGTTTAGTGTTGGGCTGACTAAAACTTAATTGAGCATACATTTCTCATGCTGAAGTTATTCAATTCCTGTGACTGTCATTCAGACATAGCCCAAAAATCTCACTTGTCTCACCCTCTGTAATCCAAAGCCTCTGGGTTCTAACTTTGAAGGTAAAGACTACAGTAGTTCTCCTATAGTGTGTTATTTCTCCTTTTATTTTTCAACAAAGACTTCCGTAATGAAAATAAGCATACATTTTACTCCAGTAGATAAGGATTTCAGTCCCTCAGTCTGATAAAACTCTTTAGAGAAAATGATACATTCCAGTTTTTGACTCTGGGCAGGAGATGGCAGGAAGGGAATGATGCCATGCTGGATGTCCTCAAGCATGTCAGTGCAGAACAAGATGTCCCTGTGCACAGAGGGACACACATGGCAGCAGGGCTCCTGAGTGCCAGGGGAGCCTCGTGTTCTCAGGCAGCTGGGAACTGTGGGAACCACTGCTGCTTCAAGTGGCACGAGACAGAGGCTGGAATCTGAGGCACAAAAGGCATCAGAGTGCAAATTGTAAAAGGCAGGGTCACAGAAGCAGATCCTCTGCAGGAGGGGTGCCACTTATTTACAGAACCATAATTCAGGTGGAAGAACTGGCAGAAGTCATCCAGTCTCCCTCAAAGTAGGACTATCTCTAGAGTCTGATCAGGTTGCTTAGGGCTTTGATTATTTTCATATATCTTGAGTATTTTTAATTTATAAATATTCTAAGGTCTCTCGTCTTTGTCATGTTTGGATCACAAAGTTTTGGACATGGCTGGCTACAGAATACTTTGCAAGAAATTATAACCAGTGTATCAAAATAGATAATACACTGAAGGTGGCTCAAGATTTGGTTGATAGTAACAAATCACAGGTCTTTGGCACTTTCAAAATTGCAAAAAAAAAAAAAAACCAAAAAACACAAAACACCCGTAGTGGGGTTGTTTTCTGTTGTTTGATTTTGTTATGTTTGATGTGTGATGACCTAAAATAGGAATAATAAGGACAAAAAATCTTTTATGTAAAATTTTATCTTAGTTTACTCCAGCTTTCAGAGTGCATACCCTCTTCCTTCTGCCTGCTACATTCTGTTTGAAAGGCAAATATTTAGAATTAGGCACCATTGAGGTGCCATCTTTCCGCAAAGATAATTCTGAAAAATGTTAAGTATATTCTATCCAGGTAGTCCAATTAGCTGCAAGGCTAGCATTGAGAATGTAAGTGATAAAAAAAATAAGTGTATAAGGAAGAATAACAGAAATGCTGCTTTTGAGGAAGGAAGCTCTGGAGACTGTTTCCACTGCTGAGTTTCCTTTTCTCACTGAACATCTCTTTCCAATTGTATCCTAATCAGGAGCAGAGCATGATGCATATATGGCAAACAGGATTCCTAGATGGAGTTCTGGTTAACCTGAGACTAGCTTAGGCTAGTTTAAAAAAGCCCAACTTGTGGAAGCATCTAAATTTACTTGTTAGGGACTATTGTAGCATGGAACAAGGACAAAGCAGAGGCCTTGTGGCACTCAAAGAGATGTGGCAGTCAGTCCTTTCCATATAGGATTTCTTATACCTATTAAGAATAACTACTGGAGACAGGTAACCTTCTCCTTAGATAAATAACATTCCTAAAACTGGAACTTTTACTAGAATATTATTATCTGTACATCTAGAGGGAAAAAGGAGGGGGATTATCATTGCTGGTGGTGTACAGAGGTCTCAGATCCCAGTGTACTTGTCTAGAGCAAATTCAGCACTTGCTGCAGGGAGGAACTGGAGGAGAAAAAATGTCTTGCACACACACACACTTGTCATACACCCTTGCAGCCTTTTTAATAAAAAAAGCTGCCATAAGCTCCATTGGGGTTAAGTTAATGAGAAAAGTAGTGAGGTTTAGGAAGAAGAGTTCATGCTTTGGAAGACACCAGAATAGGCTAGGATGGACAAGAAGTGCTGTAGCAGAGGCCAGGAAGCTGAGTGTTTTGAAGCTAAACTCTAAGCCTCTTAACCATGAATTTCCAGGTAAATATCTTTAATTATCCTGCCTTGGATCCATATGGGCAGAGATTTCAAAAGTAGCTAGTGGGTTGGAGGAAAAAATACCTAAATTGATTTTCCTTTGCTTTCAGAGAATACGTTCTAAAACCCCAAATTATTTTGGAACACCTTTTTATTAGAAGGATAGAGGGGGTGCAATGTAAGTATCTTTGGTACAGAATTCTGTCTATTTGCAAATGAAAGTTACAGGACTTACACAACAGGATTTTACTGCTGTGGTACTTAGGGGCTCAGGAGGAACTGTTCAGAGCCCTCTCTGTGACAGTGACACAGCTGCCTCATTCCAAGGAAACAAACTCCCTGCAGTGATATAAGTTTCTAGCCCCTGTTCAGTATCACTACTAGCCACACAACCTTTATCACTACAGTCTCTGAGAACTAATGGAGTGCTAGAGAAATATGTGAGGGCTGTAGACAGTGTAATGAGTTTCTCCTTAGCTTAGCACAAAAGAAGCCTAGGAAAATAAACAGAAACTAACTGAATAATCTACAGAGGTGTTCAGTGAATACTCTCAGCATAACACAACAGTTTGTAAGACTTTGTTAAGGAATAAGTAGAATGGGAAGAATTTTACAGGCTGTTGGTGTGAGCTCCAAAAATCCCTGCAGGACAGCAATGAGTGTCTAGAAATAAGGCAAGCACAATTGCACACAAGGAGGGTTAATTTAGTTACCACCAGCACTAGTTGTGTAAACAAAGTCTAAATCATACTGCAAGAGTGTGACTGAACTGCAAGGCTGTAAGAGTGGCAGGACATCTCAGAGATTCCTTATTCACCAGAAACACTTTGCTAAATTCAGGTTCCCTCTCCAAAATATTCCTGTAATGTTTGAATTTTGTTGTTTAAAATAATGTTAACCTTAAAATGTGAGGTGGTAGTTGCTGGTTAAATTGCTGACTTTCACATCAGTGACTCCCTGCAAGTTACTTTTCCACTTTTAATAATAACCTGCAATGTTACAGGAATAAACACAGTAGTGACTTTGACACTCTGAGATGTTGCAGTATTGAACATCACGTCAACAGCTTTGAATAAGAAGACTTAAATAGCTCTCCTTGGAAACGAGATTCTGCAGGGAGAAGTAGGAATAGAAGTTGAATTAGTCTGCGTGACAAGAATATGTATTTTTAGAGGAGCTCCCCAGAGGGAAGCTTAGCTGTGCCCTGAGTTGCAGGTCACAAAAAAATCAGCCATACTGGTAAAGCATAGCAAAAAAAAAAAAAAAAAGGAAGGAGGTGGACCAGGAATGTGACCAGAAAGGTTAAAGAACAAAACTACACCAGAATAGAAACCAATGTCAATACTAAGATGTTTCAAGAAAATCAAAACCATTCTCTCAGGTTCAGTTGTACCAGCAGCAATTCACAGGGCAAAGAGAGTGCTGCCAGCTTGTGAGCTTGTTGTTATTTTGGGAGTGCTCAGGACAAACTCTCTAGTACAAGGAGGAGACTGCTGGGAAAAAAAATCCTGAAGGAAAAAGAACCTTTGAGAGAAGGGGTGAGCCGAATGTGACTGCCCAAATTAGCTGGAGTTTAGCAGCTCTGGAGCCACTCTGGGGGTGTGGGGAGGGAGGAAGAGGGGGCACCTGGAAAACAGAAATGTCCTGTGGTGCTGCCTGTCTCTTGCAAGCTCAGCAAGTAACCAGTGTCTACAGTCATGCCTGCTTTGTTAAAGCAGTGGTGGCAGCTCAGGTGACTTCTGCCAATTAGGATTTTTCATAAGGTCTTACCAAGGAATTAAGTTGCCACTACATGACATTCAGCCTTAATTAAAACTAGAGAAAATTTTAAGAAGATACAGTTCTGAAGTCTACAAGGAAGTTGAAGTCTCTGATCTCTAGATGATCTGGTGCCACGATGCTTTAAAACATCCTGAAATACAGCTATGAAAGATGTTCTTGAGGTTTTGAATCTGTGTGGTTGGCAATGCCAGTAGCCCGAAGGGATAGTGAGTTTGGGAGCAGGGCAGAGTCTCACCTTTACATGTGTGCCACTCCTTGGAAGAGGCCACAGCTGCAGAAACACAGCCAAGGACAGCGTGGGTCTGCCACACTGCACCCTGCCATGGTGGAACAGCAGTGGCACCTGCACTGGTGGCCTCAGAACCAGCCCAGATCAAAGCAGGAGCTCTGGAAATAATCTCTTAGTTTAGTTGAGCCTCTCAGATTGCAGAGAGAATAGGGTAATAAGTGACCTTTCCTTAGATTTCATGAAAGGGAGCTCAGGTCCTTATTGTGACGGTTCCTCCTGAAAAAAGAGCATGAAATATGGTAGCATAGTAATTATATTGAGATGGACTGGCATCATCACCAGTCCTTTATTAAAAGCTTCTCATGCCTTCTTTCAGGCAACTCTGACTCCTTGTCTTACAGGCAGCTCCACACAGCTCTGACTCCTTCTCTCCTCTCTGCAAGTTTCCTCCTGCATGACTGGCTAACCCAAGCTGTTCCTTACCCAGATGCCTGACCCTGACTGTCCTTACACACCATCTTCTTACCTTGTCTGGCCCTTGCACAACCACATGTCCCTTACCTCCTCACAGCACAGCCAGCAGACCCCAAACCACAGCACACTGGGTCTCCAACTTAACTTGTGGCCAGCTAACCCACTCTTTTATAACACCCAGCCTCACTGGGCAGGCAAGGCTGTTTTCACTCCTCACTAATCAGTACAGCTGTAATTCATTGGGAAAGATTGCCTTCTGCACTATCCTTACAAACTATTCTCCTACATGGAAGTCCAAGCAGCCACCCACATCCTGGATTTACCAGCACAGAAAAATGGTCTGCATGTCCTGCTCTGCTGGGAGAAGAATGAAAGCTCTACTCCCCTTTTGGGGAATGACACAGGGAGAGGTTGAGGGAAGATAAGGAAAAGACACCTACCAAAAGAGCAAAAAAATCAGCCTTCTGGGGCAGTTAGATACAAGAAAGAGGTGTGGAAAGGAAAGGAAACCATTTGTGTATTTTAAATTATCCTGGTTAATTTCACTTAAAAAATAGTGACTCACAGTGATGACATTTAGAATGCTCAAAAAAGGAAAGGAAGTTGCATAGGTACCATGCACTGAAATGTAGCAGCACTTCAGCAGATGCTTTGTCGTTGTGGAGAGTGGAGCTTCTCCCCATGTGTACAGTGGTAACATCCGTTCTCTTATCAAAAACTCATACCATACTATAGGAGAATATGAGTTCAAAAGGTTTGTTTAAAGTCTCACAGCAAATTGTATCACATCAGGGGGCTTCTTTTGGTTAGTTGTTGGTTGCTTGGTGTTTTCTTGCTGTTGCTGTTGTTGGGTTGTTTATTTTTTTTTTTTTTAATTTAGGGGTGTGGGATTGGTGGGGTTTTTGGGATTTTTTTTTAAATTCTTTTCATAGTGAAAGAACAAAATTAATCCCTCGGCGTTTTGAACCTACTGTCTCATGGCTGAACCTAATATTTGATCTCTAAGCTCCCCTGGACAGGCTCCTTCATTGTGGTTTTCCTGATGTAAAAACAAGGGGCCTTGAGAAACCAAGAGGTAATAACCTCTTTCAAGGTGGTCATTTGGTTGCTTCTGGGATCAGGCAGCTTGAGATGCTTCAAAACAACTTAGTGTATTTCCTCCAAAGGATGCATATACATCTTCTCTCTGTGTGTCTAAGCCCCACTGGCCTCTGTCCAGGAACATCCACATTTCCTGACTCATGGCAACTGTTCTCTGTCTGGTTGTACTTCATTAGCAGCAGGAGCAATATTCTGCTGTTATGTAAGTTTTTCCAAGCAGTAAACAATAACACACTGCCACAAACTTTATTATATTTATCTTGGAATTCAAGATCCTGAAGAGAGCACTGCTTATTATTATTTTCTTTAATGACAATCCAAAAGGAATGTAAGATGCTATTCTTTAATAAATACTTTCAGGATAACTTAGTATCTTCCTAATTAAATTATCTGAAAAGGAAAAATAAATCTTACAGAAGCTGTATTAAGCTAATAAATTTTCTTCCAGCTGAGAAACACAGTTATGATTTTTTATTGACATATCAGTTTTATTGCTGTATCAGAACTTACAGAATAAAATGGTGAGGGCAAATTTAAAGCTAGATAAGCAGAAAACAATTAGTAGGAAAAATTACATTTTAAAGGTTTAGTAACATACCTTTCAATACGTCCTATTCTAAATAGCTCTTCTTTACTTGCATCATATGTTTACTTGCATATATACATTTGTTTATAACATTTTAAAAGCAGTAACATTATCAATTGGCTCAAAGCAGCCTAGAAAATAAATGGTCCTTGACTATTACTGGAGTTCATTAAAAGAAGACTCTTGTCTGACTCTAAAATCTATTTTGGAGCTAAGGCTGCTCCACTCCCCTGCTTGTGGCATGATGCAGCTGCTATTCCTCTAATATTTTTGCTGACAGCTACAGCTGACAGATAACATTTCAGTTCACCCCAACATCAACTGTGTCTCAAGGCTCCCTTAGGCTGAGAATGCTGCCTTCCTTGTGGCTTTACCTGCATCACAGTGCAACTCTGCAAGTGTGCAATTATTCACTGGTGACTTGTAATGGAGCAGCAGGCACAGGGCTGCAGTGAGGTCGTGTGCTGGGGGAGCACATCAGTCATCTCCCATCTGTGAATGCTGCAGCAACAGCTCCTCTTCTTTCTCTTCATTCCTTCTCCCACATCCTAAGGAAATAGGCACCTGAGCCTGGGAATAAAAATAATTTTGCTCTGCAGTATGTCAACTGATATTTTACATTTTACATTAGTCGTCACCTTATATTTTTACTTTAGTTATATTTGTTACCATAGACAATATAAAAGTAAATTTGTCCACCTTAATGTATAATTCCCTAGCAAACAGGCTTTGATTTCTTGGTCCACAGGAGTTTTCAGATCATAATCAAGCACTCAGAAATACTGTGGTGATCCACCCACAAAAGGAACTTTTCACAAATGCAGGACTGTTTTCCTCCCTGAGAAAAACAAGAACATTTACAGTGCTACCAGTTCTGTCCTTGAACATCTGTATCTGTTAGAAAGAAGAAGCTGAAGGACAGGTAAGCAGTCAACATGTAAGAGAGAGAGACAAAGAAAAGTGAGAAGGAGGCATTGCTCAGTTAGTCCTTCAGAGAAAATCTCAGGAAAATTAAATATGATTTATCTTTACTTTTTTGATTGATGACTGAATTAAGAAAAAAAAATAATTATTTGCTATGTTTTCTGGTTGGATTTGTTTTTGTTTTTCTTTTTTGTTAGAATTTGCAGTGAGATCCATTAGCTTTTGTTTGGATTTAATATTTCACTAGACTTCAAAATACTGCTTTGTTTATACGGCTCATCTATCAAAATTTAAAGAACAGGAAGACAAGTGGGAGTTTGGAACCATGAAAAAACCAACCAAAACAATCCAGAAAGGAAAAGGTTACAGTACCTTTTTACTACAGTATAGACATTAAAACATCTCTCAGGAAAATACTTTGACCGTTTCACTTTGCAGAAAAAATGTCAACTTTGTGTGAAATATTTAAATATTTAATAAAGACCCAAAGCTACATGCAAAGTAATAGCGTTGCTTGACTGCCTGTGATCCAAAATTTGCACATTTTTGTTCAAATACCCATTTTTGAGTCCTGCAGACAAACAGTTTCTGTATTGTAAGAACTTAAGACACTACTGGGATTTGACAGAAAATTGGGACTTTTGGTAAAAGAAAGCAGAAAAATAAGTTTCTTAAAATTGTTCTACTTCCCTCCCATAGTACCTCTGACTTCTTGTCAGAAAGTGTGGGGAAAAAAATATCAGAAATAGGAAAAGGATCTGTTTCTGCAGTTCATATATTCCATTTCATTTCTTGTTTCTTTTCAACTTTATGCTGAATTTGACCCAAATCTGCCTCAGAGTACTCAAACCCATTCATTTAGGCAGAATGAATTGTTAAAAGTAGAAGAAATTGCCCAGCTTAATTTCAGCTGCAGGCTCTAATCAGACTGCTCTGGTTCCATTCCCCTGTGGTGGGAATCCACAAGAGGTAAGCAGCAGGATGGTTGCACAGCTCTAACACCAGGAGCTGAGAAAAGCACATCCTTGAGCCTTTAGGGGTAGTGTGAAGGTGTCCTAGCCCTTCTCTAGGGCCCATGGGACCCGATTTATGGCTGGAGAATATTGGTATCAACTTCCTTTTCCCATTTTTCTGCAGAGAGAGAACCTAATCAATCACAAAGCCACCACTTAAAAATATACCTACCAATACAAATAAATAATACAGTGTCACTATACAATGAAGAAAGCAGTGAACCTCAGTTTTCTGTGTCAGGTGATGATATTAGATTATGTAGTCTTTGACAGTTCAAGAAATACCTAGTGTAGGTACTGCTGTGTTATATTGGATTCATTTTTTCTTCTTTGGAGCAACTCCCCTCCCACAGGTTTCTCAAGGAAGGCAAAACTTCTCAATTCTGTCCTGCAGTTCAGTGGAATCATCTGGTTTCTAACTCTGAGGAGCAGCATTTCATCTGTGTGACCCCTCAAATCAAAACACTTTCTTTATGGAAATGAGCCTGCCTGAAACAGCTTGCATTAAAAATCTGCTGTAGTTAATAGGTCAAAATTCCCAAGGACATTGCACAAAAGTCTGGCAGTGTCAGACTGGTTCATCTTAAAAATGCTGTCATAGAGCATTGCAGACAGGAAAACACAAATTGCAGACGTTGTATTATTTTTACATATTTTTAGAGTGCTGCCAAAATAGGCATCACTTGCAGATCAAATGCAGAAAAAAACTTAGCAAGTTTGGCTGAAATAATAATAATGAATATTGAGAAATTTCTTAGAGCATGTCTGAGAATGTACTGTGTATGTCAGCTGACAGATCATAATCATGTCCTTTTTTCCTGTGTTCTGTAAGAAACCACAAAATCCACCAATAATAAGATAGCGAGACACCCCTTCTGATGTTTTGATTACAAACAAAAAAATATTAATTTATTTAATAAAACCTCTGGTTTTATTTTTAGCATCTTTAAAAATACTTCTTTTGGAACACGGAAGGTAGGGAATGATTTGTTGCTAAACAGTCTTATCAACATTAGGTACATTTTGAGTCTCTTCAGTACCTTTCTCTTAAATTTTCTTTGCAAGTCCTTCTTTAAAGGCAAGAAATAAACGGTAAAAATCAAGATGTTCTATGAGATACTTTTATGCATCTGACAGATTTCTCTTATCTAGACAATAACCTGAAACTCTGTTAATGGTGGCATTTGATGGATTTCTCTTAGTTTGAAGGTTTGCTTTAGTATTGATAAAATATATCTAATCAACTGGTAATTCACAATAGATGAAAATTTGAAGTATAGATGTGAGCAGATACAAAATGCTATATCAAAACATTATAACAGGCGTCATTTGTTTACATTTACAAATGAAGTGTTAGGCTGGGATGTAGAAGAGAACGCATACTGCAGAGCAAGCTGATAACAAAGCCCTATCTAAGTTTGCCTGACACTTTTCATTAAAAAATCTAGTCTTTTATGAAGCCTAGTTGTTTACAGCTTTGCCAAACTTCAGTTGTTCAGGCTGGATGTCTGGCTGAGTCTGAATTGTTTTTGGAAGTTTCAGCTAGAATGCTTTGAGCATTTCCAAGAATTAGTTGAGAGAAAATTCTTGTTTGCCCATGTGAAAACAATCCCATAACCATTTTGCTGAAGAGCTTTAATGTCTCTGTGTTCCAGAGTGGTCTACTGAAATTCAGCCAGGAAAATGCTCTGGGGCAGCAAATTGACTTCTGCCATTCCTGTGAAAACTATGCCAGGCTAGGAGCCACTGACCAAAGCATTTCACCAAGGATATCTTGTGAAAAGATACCTGGTAGGGATTTGTAACTAACTTCTCAGAACAGTCTGCACATGCTGAAAGCTGTCCCTGTCCCTCATATCTCACCTATTGCAGCTGTCTTAGGCACATGCCATTTCCAGAGAGCACCTCCACCTCAGAGTTACTGGGCTAAGTAACACTTCCCACAGTTACTGCTTCATCTGGTGCTTCAGCTTCCAGCACAGAACAAAAGGAGATTAAAGGCCTTGTTTTTTCTGTTTCAACAATACTTCCACAGCAGCGCCTGTGCCATGGTGGCAGGAGATGCGTGGATAGCATGATTGCTCTTGCTGCTAGGGAGGATCACTGGTGAGGAATAGCACAGTGATAAGCCCTTTTGTGATACTTTTGTACCTGTCTGTCAGGATTTCTTTGCCACTAATAAATATTGGCCATCATCTTTGCTGTAGGATGGAATTGTTGCCTTTGGGAAGGCAGATAATAATCAACAATCACACTGACACTTCCAGTGTAAATATGCTTTCATTACAAACTTATCTCAATCTTCAACTGACTCACATTTGGAATCAGAATCATCTCAGTTTGTGTCTTTCTGTGGTGTGAGATTTGTGCCATTGCACTGTTTGGCATTCACTATTGCCTGAGAAGCAAGCTGGACTTCTCTCTGGGTCCCAGCATCCAGCTCAGCTCATCTTCCAGCTGTGAGCTTTGGAAGTGTTCAGTTCAGTCTCCAATCCCTCTCTAATAGCTGCAACTCTCCAACTTCACCCATCTGCATGGTACCACACTTCCCTGCAAAGCTGTCTTCTTAGTTCTACCCTTTGGGTCTGGGCACAGGCAGGCTCCTAAGGCAATTTGCCCAATCTGCTTTGCCCTTGTAGAACAAGAAACAGCTATGGCAGCTGCTGTTCCCATATTTTTACCATGCTCACTGTTCCTCTTCTCCCTGCTGCACTCCCCCCCAGGAATTCATTCCATCTGACTGTGCCATCTGTCTCAGTGTTTCTCTCTTGCTTGCCCTCCTCTCCAAAGCCAGGGCTTTGCAGTTCTGCTGCAGCTCTGTAAAGCAACAATTTGTGTTTCCACTTCTCACAGTTTGAAAGCCACACAGAAACAGTTAAAAATATGTGGGGGACACAAAACAATGCCAGTGCTGGTTCTCTGACCCTCAGTCCTGTTG
>VZTT01064102.1:6758-27558 GCA_013400855.1 Buphagus erythrorhynchus | reverse complement strand
TGTAATCCTCATGTCATACTCATCTAAGCACACCAAGTGCCTGGGATCATCTGAACAATCACATAAAGCATTTCTTATAAAGATATACTTTATTATTATTGAATCAGACTTCTCTAAGATTACAGCTAGAGTGATTGTTTTCCAAGCATATTTTGAACTTCTAACACTGGAAAATTCTAGCATTGGAAAAAATTTTGTAACGCATGTTTAAACCGATTTTTCGAGTTTGTTCCTTAGGCATTATTTTAGTATATATCCTCTGTATGCATCTTTTTTTACTATCTACTTTCCTTTTTCTCTTTTCATTAGATGAGTGAAAACAACACAGACAATTTTAATAAAGCTCAGGGATCAGTGTTTCCACCTGAATTAGCTTCATTAATGAGCACAGCAGATGATATTTCAGTCAGATGAGCCAAAGCTATTAACACCTCATTGGGTCTTCTTAGTTCCTTATGGACAAACAGTGCTTAGAGCTACAAGAAAAATTGGGCACATGATTTCACAGGACTATCTCCGTTTTAAAAGACAACATGCAAGCAAGGAAAAAAAAGCCAGTAAAAAAAAGTTAATTTTAACCATATGCAATTTTGGAAGTTTTAACCATATGTGTTTTTTTATTGAACAGCAGTTCAGTGAGTACCACAAAAAACTCATACAGGCAATTCTAAGCTTCATCAGAAAAAAAACCTCAAAATTTCTTGATACATCAACAACTAAACTGTAAACAGCCAACAAACCAACCAGAAACTCAAAAAACCCCTTTGAGCCCTTGTCTTCAGCAGAATAGAACACACAACTCTTATGTTGTGGGGATATCAGGCCTTACAGGGCCTTCTACACCGGTCCATGCAGAAGCAGAGCATTGGAATTTGCACTGAAATTGGAATTTGACTAGATGAATTCCTTGGCCTTCCTCTCCTGTGAAAGGACTGTGGTGGTGCCTTAGAGCCCCAGGATCTGCTCACTCCTGTAAGTGAAGCAGAACCTCAGAGGCAGCTCCATCCTGAAATGGTAGCGTGAAGTAAAAATGACCACCCCTTTTCTTCCATAAGTTTTCCACTCCCTGTGTTCAATGCATGTTTTGTTAAAATTTGAAAATCACAGTTTTAGAGCAAACCAAGAGACTTTCATCTGCCAACATGCCTTTCAAATCCTTCTCCAGGAGCTGATGAAATGATCTGAGATAAAGCAGAGCAGAGGCTGCATTCTTTACAGAGCTTTGAGTGATGCATATTTTACCAACCCATTCATGAGAAAGGAATTCTTGAACAAAATGGCTAAGTGAAAGAAGAAATAATTTTAAAAATATGCTTAAATGGAATTTTAGTTGTGACATGCACCGTGAACATTGCTAATGATTTCAGATATAAGATTGTTCTGCAATTAAGAAGCAACTCAATACACTTTTAAATTGTAGCTCTGAAGACATGATTTATGTTTCCAGTACTTTTATCTTAAATAGTCATTTTGGCTTTACAAAAATTTGGATACACATTGTTTAAAAGCTTGCAGCTCCGGCACTATTTCAACAGAACATTTTCTGAGGAACAACTGTTACATCAGTAAATATAAATATCTAAATATACATAAGATTAAGATCCTTCCTATCCAAGATATTTCACCTTTAATTTTAGGTGCTTGAAGCATTAGCGAAAGCTTAAAAATGTTATTGAAAAAGTGCTGTGACATCTGAGCTATGGCATGCAATTTGTTCACATGCTCAGCAACAAGCAACGTGCTCTGCCCTTCTTTTCTGTCCATGGGAAGAGTTGCTTTTGGATTTCATTTAAGGGTGAGGCAAGTACTTTTGAGATAACGTTTTGCAGTTCCCTGCTGCTCTGTTCTTATTTGCAGGCCCATTAGTTACTGTTTTGCAAGAATAGCTTTTACATTTGAACCACTTAGTAATGGCAATAAATTTTTGTGGTTTAAGACTAACATAAGTCAGCTCCAGATACCTGCCAGGAAGTATTATAATTTTTTGTGAACCTCAGCTCAGGATACAGTTGGCTTTTGTTTTTGCAGGGTACGAATTACAGTTTTGCTTCTAAAAATAGAAGTCTTTTGTATTTGAACAAAGCAGTTCAATAAACCATGCTTGCTGAGATAACAGTATGTTTTTCATGTCAGAACTACAGTGGGACAAAGAAGCCTGCTTTCAAGGGTACCAGCCAAGCCACAGTGATTTAAAATAGCTGAGCATCAAGTCCTTCAGTTTTACTTCCATATCTTGTCATAAGCAATCAGATGGAAAGGGAAGTTTACTGAATTAGTAGTAAGCCACCACTGGTTTTCCCAAAGTGAAGTTCAAGGCTTCTCTGTGCAAACCCCTGAAATTCAATCAGCTGCAAGAAGCTCTGCAGCATAATTAGTGGCAGCTGGGGATTGCATTTGTGCTTCACTCTGGGCAAGCAAACAAACCAACCAACACACAAACCAGCAGCTGGAAACTGCCAGCAGGGGAAAGCAAGTGCATGGCAAGCATTTGAAACTTCCCTGAGCACTCTTTTTGTCTCCATCTATTTTCAGTTCAAGAAATTGCCCTAACCTGATGTGATTTATCTGGGTAGCAACCATAAGTGAGTATTTCTGCCAAAACATCTCCTCCCAAGTCATGTTACCTTCTGCATTTGTGGAGAAGGCGTTCTGTAGCTCTGCTCTTCGGTATGTGAAGAACCATCCCCAGTGTGTGAACCATCCTGTTCTGTTTGTTGGTGGAGACTGCTTCAAAGCCCATGTAAAGCAACAATAATCAGCAAAAGAGAGCAGGTGCCAGAATATGATAGGAGCATAGACTAGTTTTCTACTAGAACTCTATGGGTTTGAAAGATGTCAGCATCACTCACCCTTCTGGCTCTCTTCCCAGACACAACCAGGATGGAAGGCAGTCAGTGCCACAGCCCTGCAAAGCCCAGATTCCTGAGCTGTGGATGAACAAGGAAAGCCAAAGGCAAATGCTCTCTGGCTGCTGTGATGCACAGAAATCATCTGATAACTGGGAGATCCTTGAGAACTGATTTGTCTTCCACAGGAAATGAAAAAAAAAAAGCACACAAAATTGTTGACAAGGGCTCTAAACCTAGAGTTAGTACCATACACTTTCTGAGCATCCTTACATTGTTTCTCATTATATTTCAGAGGAGCACAGAGACTAGAAGTCCTTACAGAGGCTCTCCTATACTTTGAACAGTCACTGCAGGGACTGGAGATTTCTTGGTGAAGCTATCTCTTTTCTGACAACCAAACATGAACAAAACAATTGGTCCATGAGGATTATATTAGAATTTCTGAGAATTAATAATGTGTAAATCCAGAATCTAGTGTCAGACAGTATATCCCTTTTTTTTTTTTTGCATATGGAACGAGTTTTCTCTTAAAATTTGCAAGGACATTTTCCTCCTGTAAGGGAAAATATTTCAGAACATCAGTCTTCTGAAAATTGATCAGTCTTCATTTACTCCTGTTTACTCATTTACCAGTTTGTTTTTGAAAGAGTTCAAAGCATGCGGACAGTTTCTGCTCAAATCAAAAACTAATTTTGCTTGAGACAAAAGTGGCAGTTTAAGGAGGAAACACAACTGTTTTGATGTATAAGTGTCATGTGGGCTATTGAGGCAAATCAGGAACTTGAAAAATGCATCTCTCTTCTGATTAAATCCTTAATCATATATAACAGTGCCATGGTTTAATCCCAACTGGCAACTCAGTCCCACACAGCCACTCAGTTCCTCCCCCCAAGTGGGACTGGGGAGAGAATCAGAAGAGTAAAACTGAGGAAATTTGTGGGTTGAAATAGAGACAGTTTAACAGGTAAAGTGAAAGCTGCACATGCAAGGAAAGCAAAACCAGGAATTCATCCACCACTTCCCATGGGCAGGCAGGTGTTCAGCCATCCCTAGGAGAGCAGGGCCCCATCATGGGTATCAGTCACTTGAGAAGAAGAAGACAAATGCCATCACACCAAATGCCCCCCCTTTCTTTCGTCCTCCCCCAGCTCTGTATACTGAATGTGACACCATATGGTATGGGATTCCCCTTTAGTCAGTTGGGGTCTCCTGTCCTGGCTGTGTCCCCTCCCAGGTCCCTGTGCACCCCCAGGCTCCTCCCTGGTGGGGTGGGATGAGGTGCAGAAAAGGGCTTGGCACTGTCCAAGTTCTGCTAAGCAGTAAGGAAAACCTCCCCGTGTTATCAGCCCTGTTTCCAGCACAAACCCAAAATACATCCCCATACCAGCTACTGTGATTACCTCTATCCCAGCCAAAACCAGTACAAATGGGAATAGGAACAGGGGCTATGACAAAAATCACCAGCAATGTCAGAGTCAAAAGTGAAACTGTCATTGTTTACTTGAGAGAAAAACGTGTAAAGGGGCATGGGAGAAGGATGTTGAATAACAAGAGGCAAGAGAAGACAGATGGGTGGATGTTCCTTCACAATACAAGTGAATGTGCATCTGATAAAAAAATTAAAATGAAGAAAAGCGTGCAAAGTTATGTGGATATATGTAAATTGATTTTCACTGTCTTTGATTCAAGTAAGAAACTAAGAAACTTAGAATGCTTTCAGAAGAATTTTTATATAAGATAGGCAAAGACCTTAGAAGTCAGTAATTCAGGTCCTAAGCCATCCATTAACTGATGACAATGGAGCCACGTTTTCTGTTCTTCTGGATCCTTTCTTCCTGAGTATCTAATGCTGAATCTTGAGAGCTGAATTCAGCAATGCTTACAAGAAAGATTTTTAACTAATTCTTAATGCTGACTAAGACAGTGAACTGCTAATAAAACCAGGAAATCCCAAGCTAGATTTATGAAGCCATCTTATTTGAGAGTAGAGTGAATCAGAATTTGATATTATTAATTACTGTAAGATATGATATCATAGTATTGTTGGGACACCTTTGTAGTAAAATTTGCCTTCACTGAGCTAGTACACTTTATATGAAGATAGCATGCTGGTATTTTTATCAAAATTTCAAGTAGGAGCTACACAAAAGTGAAAATACATGTAGTACTGTCATGGCTATAGTTTGGTCCCATTCACAGGGGCTTTCTGTGTGTATGTGTGTGGGTTTGCATTTAGAAAGAAGAACTTTTTGTAAATGATTAATTTTTATGTAACCATTTTACTGCTTTTGGTAGAAGTAGATTTTTACAAATTTTTTTATTTTTATGCCCAAGAAATTTTCTGCTTTGTAGAAGTTCATGGGTTTTTTCTTCAAGCTCAGCATAAGAAATCTTTTAAGCATGGAAAAAAGTGAAGTATCTCCAAAACCAGATGACTTTGTTTTTAAAAGAAGTCTTCCCTCTCATGTGTTCAACCCATGCTATGACCAATGTAAATTAGAAACAATCATAATTCTGTTCCCTTGGCTATATCTTTTGGATACCCTCCAACATAAAATGCATTAGCACAAAAATGTTCTTGTCCTTAATTAATTTATAGCTTAGAGCAGAATACCATAAATAACAGTTGAACTTCAGCTGCAAAGGTTTTAAATCCATGGATAAAATATTTTATAAAAAATTGTAATGAACCTTAAACAGTTCTAGATGACAAGTAGAACTAATTATCAATAATCATAGGAATTTCGGTGGTGGACAACTGAATATAAAAGATGTTTATTTTGTAATATATTTTGCTTCTATTGAATTTATTATTGTTGTGAGAGAGAAAATGATTTAAATTTTATCCCTACCCTGAACAAATACACTTACTAAACTGAACTATTTGGTTAGAGATGTTGTTTTGGTTTGTTTTGTTTTTAAATAGCTTGAAGCATATGAAGTATGTTGGTATATCTTGTTTTGAAGCATGCATGGTTGAAATGTACAGAATCTGCATGATATATTGTAGCTTTATATGGGAACACAGGACTGGAAAGGATCTAATGGGTCATCAAATTTATTGTTATAATATTGCAGGAATCATGTTTTATAATCCCATTCATACACTTATCAAGTTCCACTGTGAGTGCATTTAGGAGTTTTGCTGCTGTTACTCCCACTGGAAAATTGTTCCCAAATCTCACTGCCTCATGTGAGAACCTGTTTTTGGTTTCTAGCATAGGTTAAATTCTGGCCAATCTATTGCATTGGGTTCCACTGCCAACACTGTCATTTAATTGAAATGGCTCTCCCATCTCCCTGATGTTTGCCTCTGTGATATATTTATACACAGCAACTGGATCCCTTAACAGCCTTCATTTTGCTAAGTTAAACAAGCCAAGCTCTTCATTCTATCTTCTCATATTATATGCTCTCCATTACCCTGATCATCCCAGAAGTCCTTCTTTGTACCTGAACAAGTCTGAGGTAATGTGCTACAAATGACAAAGTACAACAGTCTTGTATAACGGCACAATAAAAGAAACCATAGCAAACAGACTAATAATTTCAGGCTTGCAAGGATGTGCTGTGCCAAATATTTAGGAAGTTGAGTAAAGGTTTTTAATCTTCTGAGGGGGTCTTCATTAGAAATAATGTGGGTTTTCACCCCCTAGTTATTGATTGAAATTGCAGTATGAAAAGTTTTAGGATTTCAATCAAAAGATGGGAAATCAATGAAAATTTTACTTGATTGAGACCTTCAGCCACCTTTGTATGCAGTTCATTAGATTTGTGATAATAATCATTGAAGAAATGGATCTGGCAATTTGAAAGTTTGTTTGACAACATTTAACAATTATTGATTGGGAAAATTGCTATTAACACTGTATAATATGTGACGAACCTTTCCTGGGGAAGGCACAAATGCATTCACATGATGCCCTTAAGAAATTTCAGTTACAGGGTTTGGAGGGTTGGTTCCCTGGAATTACCTCTGCAGAATGCTCCTGTTGGTGTGAGCCAATGGAAAGCAGAAGAGAACGTGGGTACAAATGATTCCACCACCTCCCAGGACCACAGAGAAAAGGATGTTTGGTCAAATCCAGTATCCCCTGGTCTCTTGTGCCATAGCTTCTTGGAGAACTCCAGGAGACTCCTGTCTGCCAGCTGTTAAGACTGGGACAGCAATCTTTTTTTGGCTGTTTTACTTCTAATCCTTACTGAGTTGATAGTTTAATCAAGTTTCAGGGGGAGCTTCAGAGAGAAACTTTTTTCCAGTCATGCTGAGCCTGACATCCAGTGCTTGGGATCGGGATCACTGGAGAACAGGATTTCTCTGTAAGTGTAAAGGAGAGATAGTGGGAGAACATTTGTTTTTCTGCAGTCCTTTTCTCAGGAATAAACAGGCCGATTTCCTTCTTAGCATTTTTCTGCCTTGTGGCAGAAGGGATAAAGAGCTTTTGTATATATATATACAGTAGGAAAATAAAAACACAATTTTAAGCTACTGCATGCACATAAGAAGATCAATGAAAATGAAAAGCTTTTAAATGCTTGAACAAGAGCAAAGGGGAATCCCAAGCGTGAATACAAGCAGTTTAGTAGACAATTAAGGACATACATGTCAGGGCTGCTTTCTGAGGACTGGGGATCCCAATGGGCAACAGAGACCTGAGGGAGAGAGCTGGGGATGGCATCAGGCACATTCCTGGAGATAGGAGGAGCCCAGGATGGGCTGTGGGCCCAGCTTGGTGGCCTCCATGGATGGGCAGGGCAGGGCTGGGCTGTGTGGAGCTGGAGACCAGCCCTGCTGTGGCAATCCTGGGGCTAGGGCTGGTGGCCCCAGGGGGGCTGATGTGGGGTCCTGGGTTCTTGGGACACTGATAATAAATTAAATGGAATAGTAATTCTAACAAACATTTCTGATGATAAGAGTGGTAGTCAAAGAGTTGATTTGATAGTGGAAGCTGTCTCATGCCTCCTGTCCCCGTGGTGGCCTGTGGGTCATGGGAAGGAGGTGCCCCTTCTGGCATCCCAAAGCCTTGTCCAGTGGTGCTGTGGGGTGGAGGGTGCTCGACAAAATCAGCTTCACTTTGTGTCCCATTCTGACTAGCTGTGCACAGCCAGACCTTCACAGCAGCCCACCAGGCTGTCTGTCCAGGACTTGCCCTTTGTTTCACTATCCCCAATGTGGCTGCTGGGGCTTGGAGCTTGGGGTGAAAAGCACCCTTGAGTGCTCTTTGCTTTCCCTGGCTTTTCCTTTGAAAGTTCTGGGAATAGTGGCTTGTAGATCAATGGGAATACAGGGACTTTCACTGACCCCTTTCATTAGGACTTCTTGGCAAACCTGCCAAAGAAAACTTCAGCTTTCCGCTACGTTTGGTTTCCTGATCCATCTTTCACTGGGGGAGAGAGAGCATGTGTGTGCAAACAAGGAGAGATGAGAGGCTTTCTCCAAAACAAATCTACAGAGAATCAATAGCTTATTATCACTCTGCTGAGAGTCACAAACGAAAATGATTCTGTTTAGTGCACATGCTATAACTCTCAACAACTGGGATGGAAAAGGCAGCCCAGGAAGCATCCTGCTGTGCAAAGGATAACATCACAGCCCTGCTAGGTTTAAGCTGCTCATGAGGAAAAGTCTGCAACCAAAGCTTTGTCTTTCATTAGCCTAACAGGGGTTTAGGAGCATTTTGATGCACCTGTGTGATGTCTGTGAGTGAAATACCAGCTGTATTCAACTCAGCAACAAAATCCCATGGGGTGTTAATACAACATAATGTTGTATAATGGGCAATATTTTAGCTACTACAGTGATATTCACCTTGACTCTTTCTTTTGATCACTATATTTACTGTGTCCTCACTTAATTAAAATAAAAAAGACATGTATAGGCATAAATATTGTCTTCAGATATTTTAATGCTTCATGGAGAAAAAGCTTTTCTAAAATGTCTACCTTGTCCTGCTGCTTGGTCAAGTATCAGAGCATGGAAATTACTTAAGTACTATCTGTGTTCCATGATGTCTCTTCTTGGGAAGACATAGGTGTAGTTACTACACTTGTAAAATGACTTTAAAACAATAAATAGTGGAAAAATTAAGGCCCTTAAGGGCCTATTTTTAAACAATGTCTTCTGTGAACAACGTTTCTGCAAATCATGAATGATGCCACTTTTGTTTGCTTACAGAACATCAGACTTCACTCTCATTTAGGCTGATGAAAATCCAGAGTAACATCTTTAAATTCAGAAGAGTAAAGGCAAATAAGGTCAGAATTTGACCCACTAAGCCTTGGTCCACCCTTTTTGTATCTTAATAATTAGTATGTGCTTGTTGACAGCAAACTCTTCTTTGTTTCTTACATTGTTTGAATTGCACTGAAAATTCAGCTCTTTATTGCAAAAACACGACTAATTTTCTTTTTTTAGGTCTAGATAGTTGCATATTAACTTTTAAAGACAATATTCTTGATCCTTCCTCCATTCAAATTAATGAGAAAAACTCTCACTGAATTTTTTTGAAGGACAAATCTTTCATAGGCTAAAGAATTAATTGCTGTAAATCCCATGTGCCTCATACAAGTTATCTCTATTCTGCTTCTTCTGAATTGTCATGAGAACTGTGATTCAGGGCTTGTGGGTATAAGAATGTGATAACCTGAATTCTTGCACATATAGGAAATGTTTTCTGCTATTCATAAATAAATAACTAGATGGGTAATTGCTTAATCTTTTCCAAGAAATAGCTGCTCAAGATTGAAGTTCTCTAAGCAAATTTTCTAGATAGTGAAAATACTTATCCGTGAAACAATCTTTGTGTAAAGCTAAGTTTTCCTTAATATGTATGCACCAATTAGAGCTGATTAAGATTTCATTACTGTATCTGTCCTTATATTGTTCATAATCCAGTAGATCTTGTTCTTTCCACTCAGAACAAGGAAAAAAGATACAAATACCAAGTTAATACTTACTATTTTGCAAGAATTCACATACAGTTTGTTAAGAAATAATAGGCAAATAGGTAATGCACTCCTCTGACTGCTACTGATTTAGATACTGCAGTAGTCCTGCTTTGTTCCTTGAATGGCAGTGCTCCTTGTATGACTATAGTGTTATTAGAACTACATAAATTATTTAAATTGTAGAGTTGAACAAAATTGTTACTGTTTTATTTAAAAAGATCACAGCTTCCCAGAACACCATGTTTTCCTTGCCCGGGAAAGACCTCCATGGTCTCACAGCCCTCAGAATCTCTGTGACCCCTCTAGTCCTGCCACTGAGCCTGCCTGGCTGCAGCATTGCCCAGACCCACTGGCTCTGGTGTTTCCATGCCAGCTGTGTGTGAGTGTATCTGACCTGCAAAACTTTTTTTATACCATAACCATGGCTGCTCAGTCAAGAGGGTCAGGGCAGAATTCAGGGAATCCACAATTCTGTTTGTTTATGCGACCTAATCAAACGCATGGATGAGCTTTTATCAACATGAGACCCTGCCTTTGTCTAGTGCAATGTCTCTGATCCCCAGCAACACCCCCAGCTCTCCCAGAGCAAAGTTCCCTGCATGTCTTCTATACCTCCACAGGATTTGGAGCTGTCACCAAGCCCCCAGCCATCCTTTGTTTGTCTGTGGGCTGTAGGAGAAACCAGTCTGCACATCTTGCTGTGCTGCAGGTTGGCCAGCTCATCCAGCCACGGGAGTCCCATGTTCCCACTGAGCAGGCAGGACTCTGCAGGCTGCTGCAGTGTCACTAAAACTCTGCTGTTGTGTCACCATGTTGTGCCATTGCACTGCATATATTCTGCAGAACTGCTCTGCTCAGTGAGGAACCCAGCACATCACCCACCAGCTTTTTCCTTCCCTCATTATGGCTCCTTTTTTTGAGTTGGAGGGGTTTCTTGGTGTTGATTGCCAAATTACAGCAGAAAGCTGTGACTTGTGGTAGCAGCTCTTTGGAGGCAAACTCCAAAGGGAGTGTGAGGTTTCACTACCTGGTTGCTGTACTGTATCATACCTGCAAATGCCTCACCTCGTGTATTCTGGATTCTTCAGGCCACTGTGCACTGTCATGGCTTTGGAAACACATGGATGAAGTCAACAGGAGTCTTTAAATAAAAATATAAGTATTTTCAAGCCACTTTAATTCTAGAAGCCTGTGTTTTCTAGCTGGCCTGCTGGCTGGCTGGCAGCCAAGCAGAACATGCTGGTTACCTCTGTCCTGGCATGTGGCCCCTGAGCCTTATTTCTTCTCTAGGGAGCAGCAGGGACCCCAGTCAGCCTCAGGTGGGAGCAGCAGCGATGGCACAGGGACATCTCTACCCTCGACTCCCTCCTCCCCACTCTGGACCTAGGTTCTAGTGAAGCCCCTGCCCTGGGAGCATCCCTGGACACAGGTATTACTGCACACCACGGGCTGCTCTGCTGACACAGCTCCCAGCTGGAGCCACACTCCTGAATAAATAACATTGAGCAGATGCTCCTGCAATAGCATGGCTGGAAAGCAATACCTGAGCTTTCTGCAGATGTCAGCTCCAGGAGGTAACCAAAATCACTTATTTCAAAATCTTGTTTTGAACATGTGAACATGAAAACCAAGAGTTTTTGAAAGGCTCATCTGAACTGCAGACCTGTTAAAGCCCTCGGGGACTGTTGATGATTCCCAATGACATTGTCAATGCACATTATTTTCTCTGAAATTTTTTAGCATAATGAGTTAAAAATAAGCATCTTGAGTAAAGGACTT
This sequence comes from Buphagus erythrorhynchus, assembly GCA_013400855.1. Taxonomy (NCBI): domain Eukaryota; kingdom Metazoa; phylum Chordata; class Aves; order Passeriformes; family Sturnidae; genus Buphagus; species Buphagus erythrorhynchus. Next base: position 15,982 of record VZTT01064102.1, on the reverse strand, counting down.
AGTGTAACGAGGTGCAGCAGGCACCCTGGAATCCTGTGACCATATTACATGTCTTACAATACTCATATTGGATTTTTCCTCTCTTTTAAAAGCCCTGTTGCTAGTATCATGTTGGTTATATAGCATTCTTTACTTCCAGTTTTAGAGTTCCTCCAGGTGCTAGAACATACTTTGATACTGTGAACACAGCTCAGAAACTGGAAGGCAAACACTAAATGATTTTATAAAAATTTCACAACTTTAAGTCCAATATCATACCATATTTTTAAATGTTTGAGTCATTTGGAAATCTTGGAACTGTCTGTATTAATTATGGCCCCAGAAGATCTATCCCAACAGTCAGAAAGCAACTCCATTTGTAGTCAAGGATTGCAAACACAGTCTTCCTGGAACTGAAAGTTGTACATTGTGCAATTTTTATGGCTTGTATAGCTTTTCTATTTTTAGTTGTTTAAAACCTGCAATATATCATGTAATACTTCTTAAAGTGTCATCCATAATGCTAATTGACATTAATTTGGCATAAATGATTTGCTTTCTTAAATTTATATAGTTACTGTTTTATCTAACAATATTACACAAACAAAACTTTATTTTTCTCTGATATAAAGTTGATGTGAGTACAAACTGGTAATGATGTGTTTCTAGTTAAGGACTTCAAAACAATTAACAAAAAAATTACTCCCCCTCCCAGTATTTTCTTTCTTTCTTTCTTTTAAAAATATGCATGTGTTTTGAACACCAACAACTGTTCCATTATTTCAGCAAGCCATTTATTTAATATTTGCCTTTATAGACATTTGGAAAAGTTTCTCTGAGGTTTAAGAAAGACTAATATAATGGCACTTCTCAGCTTCTTTGAATATACAAGAACAATTTTTGTTTTTATTTTCCTTTCTAGAAATGCAGCTTCAAGGTATAAGAGATCAGTCAGTGACAAGTATTTACCCAGAACTCCCAGCCTTGTTCTTGCTTACTTAAACAGTAATGTCATGTATTTGGTGTTTGGCCACCTGCAGAAATCCTTTGTGAGACCTTGTGTCTCACCCTAGCTGAGCACAGGACAGGGGACTTGCCACACCACTTCATGACGTTGGTACCATAACCCTAAGTGTCCAGTTCTGCCACCATTTTTATTTTCTAGGCTTTCCTATCCCTTTGATTGTAATCCTTTGCCTTTGACATGCATGCTTATTTCAACAAATCCAAAGTTTGTTGAATCCTTGGTGTTTGCTGCTTTCACAGGGTATGGCCAGGTGAATTCTGGAAATCCAGTGCTGCAGCCAAGTCATCCGACAGCACTGGGATGTACTGCTGAGCACTTTTCCACACAGGCTTTTGGTTTTTCTTGATGGCAAAAAAAAAATAACAGTGCCAGTAAGTACAGTCAGAATAAAGATATTTTTTGCAAGCATGACAGCTACCTTAGGTTGAGCTTGTGGCCATCTGCCAGCTGTACAGAGTTTCTCTGAATTCTCTGGCCATTTCATAGCAGGGTGGTTTTGCAGGCCTAGAATTCAATGACAAACTGCTGACTGATTTTTTAATTTTATGTTTTTAAATTTATTTTGGAGTTTGTTTTTTTTTTGAAGTCAATGGTGCTGCACAGAATGAATTGAAAAGATTTAGTAGGATACCATGGTTTTGAATTTATTTGATTAAACTAGTTGTTCAATTTAATATAGAGGCAGAGGGTGTATGTATTCCTCAAATTCCATTTCATTTAGCAAAGTCTTTCAAGTTTAAAGGTATAAAATATCCTTAATCAGTAAAAGTAGGGAAATATTTATTCAACATGTGGACTTTGTTCTGACTTTTCTGAAAGCCTTGGGAAATATTTTCAGTATATATACAGTGGAGGCTCAGCTGTTTAGTTTGAGCTTGCTCTTTTGGGACAGCTGTGCTTACCAGTTGGCTATTGGATGCTCTGGAAAGCTGCCCTTTAACTTTCATCCAGGCAGATCTGAAAAAACTCTTTTACCTCTGAAATTCATGCAGTCTGCATGTGGACAAATGCAGATAAGGAAAAGCTCTTATCTGTGGTCTCTGTGGTGAATAGCACCACAGCAAGCAGTGATAGTGAAAGCCCACTTAGACACTTTCACTAGGCATATAATAAACCTGAGTGAGGTTTATTCTCACTGGGAGTAAAACAGTAAATGAAATCCGAAATGTAAAACAGTGAATTAAATCTTGTTTCTTAAGATAAGTAAGTATAGCACCTTTTAATATGACAAGAGGTGGATTTGTTTCCTCAAGGGAGGAAAACTGGCTAATCTTCCTTTTCCCAATCACAGCTTGGTCCAGCTTGGTCCCAGCAGAGCCAAGACATGACAGAGCTGCCAGCAGCAAAAACACCAGGTCCTTGCCAAGGCCCTGGGTCCACCACACAGGAGAAGCAGCTCAAAGTAATTTCTCAGTCACCTAAATTTCCTTGAAGGCAGATGAAAAATACTTAAGGAAACAAATAAGGGATTCTGAGACACTACATAACTGCAGGGTCAGACAGCTTTTCACTAAGTAAAGAAAACCAGTAATGTACTTATATGCTGCTTTCTTACCTAATCTACCAATAATATGTCATCTATTATGTCATCTATATATGTACCTTTCTCTTTTTTTTTTTTGGGGGGGGGATGGAGACCAAAATTTTGGCACTATTGTGAAATGTCAAATCACTCTTTTAAATTTGTATTCCAAGACCCAGTGATGCCTTCATATTTAGAGACATCCCACCAATTCCCTTCAGCACCAGAGATCTCCACTACTTTTCTGTCATACAGCTCCTCATATGAAATAGGAACTTGAAAATTTTATTATTAATTTTTTCAGATTTTTCATTAATAAAAATTAGTTTCTAGTTTCACTTCTCCTACCTAAAAGAAAGCTAACGTAGATCCATTTTTATTGCTCTTTCTTAAATAAGTTGTTTTGTACAATTGCAGCCAAATTCTCCCCACTCTTTCTGCCAAGAAGAATTTAGCAAAAGAGGTTGTAGCTGGAGTATCACATGAGCACTTTTCCCAGTTAGGGAGCTCAGTGAGGGTCACCTGTGGACTCTTTTCAGTGCTTGTTAGAAATACTGTGTTCCCTGCCCCTCTCAGGCACGTGTGTGCCTGCAGCAGAGGTCTGATGCCTTGTAGAAAATCCATCCCAGCAGCACAAGCCTCTTCAGTTTGTGACTTCATGAACACCAAACTGGCAGGGTTGGTTAAGCAGGGGTGTGAGGGGTGGATACAGCCCCACAGCCTCTGTCACGTCCTAACATTTGCCACCAAGTGTGGCACTGTGTCAGATGCTGATAACGAGGTGCCAAATACCTGCTATTGCCTCCCCACCCATCAGCAAAAGCGGCCTTTGTGATGATGCATTTCTGGATCCAGCCCCAATTTATCAGTCAGTTCACTGATGTGCCCAAATTAAGGGAACAACCTCTTTGGAGAGATTAGAGCTGACTCGGAGGGGCAAAACTGAGACCTCCAGCCATGTCCTCTCACAGGGAGACTGGAACACCACCACCCTGCAGCCAGCACCTTTCACCATGAGAAGATAACCAGGGGATGCTTTCCCTGATAAGTGGGAGTCATGGTGGGCTTCAGCAGTGGTCACTGGAACTGCATGACTGAGCAGGAGGACAGACCTGGGGTGCTAACCCAGCCTCACAGAGCTCAGACTCCATTTCAGAGACACTGCAGATTATGGATGAAACCTAAACTTCTACCTANTACCTGTCTTTTCAAACTAAGACAGTCACACAAGTGAAATACTTAAAGCTGGGCAGTATGAATTTATACCAGTGCAGACAACTTTAACATCACGTAGGCTTGTAAAATACCCACTCCATTTGTTGGATCTCTTTTTAATGTCTTTCCATGGCTCTGAACTGAAATTACTTTCTAAGAAAAGCAGCTGAGAAAGTTCTTCTCTATTCTAGAGTAAAATAAAGAAAATTAAATGAAGTTAAGAATGGTAGAGTGTTTGCCTAGTTGCAACAAGACAAACACATTTAACTTATATTTTATCCCTGCTGAAATTAGATTTTAAGATGTCACAGGCACTAAAGAATCTGGCAGCAGGTAATTTTAGTAATGCTAACGCAAGACCAAGCCCATGCAGAAATATTTATTTACTTCTTCCTTCTCCTTTCCTTCCTTACTCGAAGTAACTATGCTGTATTTTCAGCTTAGCCTGAATTTTTGCTCTGAATTAAAAAGCCAGGTGAAGATTTAAGCAGATTAACATTAAAAGGCTATTAAAAAAAACCATCAAAGCCAGCTCAACCTGTACATGCAGGATAACTCTTTAACTTCATTCTTTTCAAGTGAAGAAATTGTTGTCTTGGGATTTTGAAACCATGACATTAACAGAGGCATGCAAATACAGTTCCTAAAAATGAAAGCTACTAAAGTGGCTGAGGCCATTCTCAATGCCCAGGTGAGGTATCTGTGCTGCTCCCTGTCAGCGTGAGACTCTGGTAATATTTAAATCATTTAGGCTGACATTTACTTCTTTACTTTCTTTGCCACAAGCTCTGAAGTCAGTGGAAAGCCTGCAGGATTACTGGGAAATAATGACAGTCACTGGGCTGGCACTGCCAGGAATGAAGTAAGACTCTCCTTTCCTTTTACCTCTGCAAAGAGTAATGACAAGTGAAGGCCAGGGCTTTGAATAATGCAAGGGCCACTCTGGAGCCTCACAGTGCTAGTCCCCTTATCAGTGACACGAAGCAGAAAAGCTCAAAGTTTGTGCCACCAAGCCCAGCAAAAGCCAGGATAAGCCTGGTGTGAAGTGGGGATGTTGTACAACCTCTCTCTGTGCTTCAGCTTCCCTGTCTCTTCCTGACTCCTGCTGAACCTCTCTATCACCAAAATACCCCTCAGTAGCAACTTGAAAATATGCCTATAGGAAAAGTACTAGAGTTCTGTGTGCCTTGACCTAACTTGAAAAATTCAGATTTTTTTCTGTTTTCCCACCACCCACTGCTTATTTTCTCTCTCCAGACTGTGTATTTATGGTGAGTTGCACTTTCCCTTAGCATGGCTGATTAGTTTTCCATTTCCTTTGTTTGTAAAGGCTGTGGAAAGGAAGGTTGTAAATTAAACAGTGACGAGGCATGAGCACAGATACTGGAAGGTGAATGTCTGTACTCATGCTAAACTCTTGGAGTGGTCCTTGGCACACTTCTGGCCAGGCCACTTAACACTCTCCCAACCCATCTGAGAGCATGTTTCAGGAGTCAGCATGGGCTAGGAGCAATTCCCAGTGGGCACTGTGGATGCAGCCAACATGTTATGGATGCTAAGAGGGCTTAAGAGCCTGAGGTATTTTCCAGGACAGCTGGCCTCACAGAGAGGAGTCCTGGGCATGGTTAATCTCCAGCATACATGTAGCCAGAGAATTCTTTTTTTGTTTTTTCCCAGTGGGGAAAATATTATTGTAAAACCACCAAAATTGATAGTGAAACCCAAGGGCAGGTTTAGTATCAGAGATTATTTTTAACTCCTTGTTTTGAAACTAATTAAACTTCACAGAGGAGGAACCTTTTGGGAGGTGGAAGGCAGCCCAGTCTAATGGAGGGGGTTAAATTCCCATCTCTCCAGATGACAAGGCATTCATGTGCAAGCTGGTACTCTGTGTCTATCAACAACTGAAACTTCCTACAAAGGAGTCACTGACAGAGATTTGGAACTTGCTCCCTGCTTTGGTTGACAGTTGAAATTTGAGATGCTACAGATGGCTTTTTTTTTACACTGTCTCTTGGAGACTATATTTGTAGAAGATACAGGTCCTCTGTTTAATATTTTTTCCCTTTGCTATAAAATCTGTAAGGGTATCTACATTGTGATTATTTTTTGTATTTTTTTTAAAACAAAAGGAAGATAATTTAGTCAAATGTAAGATGTAGCTATAGTTTACAGGTTTCAACAAAATCAGAGCTGTGCAAACTATGGCTGCTGAAAAGACACATTCAAAATCCACATCAGGTCAGAAAGAGACAGCAAAATGTTTACCTCTACCCAAAGTTTAGAGCTTGCTTTTAGGACATTAATCTTTTTGTCTCATCTCATACTTGTTAACAATGCAAGTTAATTTTGAAATAAAAAGTAATTTTTAAGGGAAAAGTTGAAATTTATTTTGTAGAAAGCTAAGGGCTTCCTCATTTCCTAATTATATTTGCTATTTGCCTCATGGTTCATTCTTAGGTTAAAGCAGGCTTGCAAGGCTCAATGAATGACTTTAGTTTCCGTGCTATAGTCCCTCAGTGATATATCACTTTTAGGTATTTTGGTCAGTCATAGTAAGGATACAAACAAGGCAAGACCTGTGATGATTTTCAACCTGCTCCAGTGTACTGCTGCTTTCAGAAGTTTTCTGCCTTCTTGGCAGGAGACAGTGCATTGTTATAGGAGCAGTGGTCTTTAGAAAATACTTACTAAAGATACTAGAGTGTTCTTCCTATGTCCACAGTGTATTCCACCTTGTGGCTTATCAGCTTGGTTCTATGCTGCCAACAAAAAGAAATGACCAATGCTTACCTAACACCAGAGATTTCCCAACTGCAGGAGTGAAAAATCTTTGGTAGGCCAGCTAATCTGCATCACCTCTCTCACCATTTTCCAGGCATGTTCTGGCTGTCAGGTGATAAAACAAATGCTCTGGAGGTTTGGACTGGAACTAATGGTGACACTGCTAGTGTTGTCTTCATGTGAAGTTCACAGATTGATTTGAAATGGGTTAGTTCAAAATAGCAGAAAGCTGTGAAACAGTATGTGAGGAACCATGAAAGGGCACAGTGCTCAATCCAGCCCTCTGAGAGTGGCTGTGTCTCAGGACAGCCTTCATCAGCTGGCTGCAAAGCCCCAGAAAGCAGCAGCATTACTTTCCTCCAAAGATTAATTTTCCTTCAGATCAGAGGTATTCCCAGGCATGGGACACCCCAGTGGGCTGGGAAGAGGGATGATTTGTCCACGTCTCCCAGCTCAGCTGAAATGGGCTAGAAAGGCTGCACTGCTGGCAGCTGCCACTGCTGCCACCCTCCTGGAACCTGGATAGTCCCGTTCAGCCACATGGCCACTCCAGAGAATAAATGTCTCAGCCCTCATCAGACCTTGTGGCATGTTTGTCTAGTGGTGTCAGCCACTTGAACTGTCTCCTCTGTGACTCCTGTTTGTACTTTCTGGCAGCTGGGAAGCACAGTAATCAAAATATGGGTAGGGTGATATATAAAAGTTTGTTTTTTTGACTCAGTGGTGATCTAATAGCTTATCATTCCTCATGCCTCATGCATCCAAGATGTTTTTCCAGATGAAGCCTGGGAAACATGAATCTTTGTGGAACAAGTCTATATTACTCCTTAGTTGGTCACTATGCATTACTCACATAAAAGTATTCCAGATGAAACCACAAGTTTTCCTGAAAATGACAAAATTAATGGAATTATACCAGCATAAACTCTGTTCTTTGTAAATCTGTGCCATAATTTAGCTAGAGAAGAGTTTACCTTGGAATTAAGAAAATGGAGTTAAAGTGATATAAATCTGCCTTAGTGGTGACTGTGTTTCCTCTTTTAATTTTGTGAAATCCTTTTCTGCTTCCATGCAGATTATACTTATTTAGAAACACACCTGGATATGGAATTTTCAGAAATCTATTTTCTTCCTGAGAGTACATTTATGCTTATTCCTTTTTCTTTTCCCAAACAAAGGAATTATTGCTGATATAGTCCTTGCTGAACACAGTCCATGTGTTACTATGCGCCACTGTTACAATGATCAATTTTAAAAGAAAAAAATAAGTCTTTGATAAAGCAAAAAGACTTTGCTGATTCTCATGCTGTAACTCAGCAAGGATGTCTGCTGTAACTTTGCTACTTTCCTACACTACTTGCAAACAGCAAACCCCACTATGGCAGCAGTGTCAACAGGATGGAACAAATATTTATTCTTCAGTGCATGAGGCTCAGCACTGGGATGCTGCTCCTCCTAACACCTGCATGACAAACACTTTCCCGGGGCAGCAAGCAGACCAGGTGGAAGGATGAAGGCAGCAGTGGTTTACATAGTTAGACTAGCCACAGGTCCTCTCCTAGTCTGTACAGGAATTACAGCCCTGTGGTTTGGTTATTCAAGCTGCTCACTGAGTAGAGCATTGTCCTGATTCAAAAAGTATCCATAGCTCTGTGCCAAGAGTCCAACAAGAAGGGCAAGCAGCAAACATGTGCTCTCACAAAAGCACATTGGCAAAGTATAACACTGTCAAAAGGAACAAAGACTTTTTCTTTGCTCAAATCATGATGCATATGAGGACAGGAGGCTGGGGTTAGACAGCACAATGGATTACTGCTTTAGGCTTGAAAATTTAGAAATTCAGGAAACTCTAGGATTACTAAGGCCAGATATTTTTTCTGTTCTTCATTGTATTAGTCATTAGGTTTATCGCTCTCCTCTGGCCATCATGATGGAAACAAACATGGGAGTCATCTGCAAAAGCAAAACCAAGAATGAGGTCTGCATTCCCTTGGCCTAGTTCATTCACAATCCAGAGTCTGACACAATTCAGAGTCAGATACAGAGTCTGTCACATCCAGAGTCTGCCTCATGCAGCATTAGAGTCCAAGCACACAGCATTGCTCTTTCAGTGCAGCCACAGCTCCTTCCTGGTCCTACCTGGTATCACAACCTCTTGGGAATGTGATTCCTTTTAATTTCTTCAAGTTGGACAAAATAATAATAATAATGAACATCTGCAGAGTCCAGGAAAATGACCTGGAATGACCAATATGAAAACTATTGATTTTAATCAGCCTCTGAGATGGTATGAACAGTTGTATCTCTACAAAATTGTCCTGTGCAAGTCACTCCACTGAAGCCACGTAAACTTAGTTGTGGCTATCCCGATCCCTTGGGGCTAAAGCCATCCAGTCCAATGTGGGGTGGTCTTTGCTGAGGACTTCTAAGCCAACAAGGTCAATTTGATGCCGCCATCCTCCTCTCCTTCTGACATTTGAGAAAGTNATCTTGTCTTCTCTGTCTTGTCTTTTCTCTTGTCTTTGATTTTTTTTAATTGGTACCTACTATTTTCAGATACAGACTGAAACTATATAAAAAATTTTCTAGCTCTCCTCATAATTTGTGGGTTGTTTCAGATCTGATGGAGGTTTAATATTATTTGGTCTCCAGTTTGAGTATATTTAAATTGTTTTTCACTCCTAGTGCTATACATTG
>VZTT01064100.1:2467-14036 GCA_013400855.1 Buphagus erythrorhynchus | reverse complement strand
TTTTTTTTTTTTTAAGTAGTAGAGGAAATCCTAAGCATGACCTCTTAGGCTCTGGTTTGTACTTGTACAACCCCTTTTCCTGTCTTTCTTGAGTTGCTTTGGGACTTAAAAATATTTAAAAAAATTAAAAGCTGTCCCCTACAGTGTAATGTGCTTTTAGGATAGTATTGTTCTGCTAAAACTTAGCAATAGAGGAGACTAATTTTCACTGTTAATAGCAGTCTGTGTAAAAAGTCGTATCAGTTTTCCTCTTCTGCTGATGACTGAAATGTGGGAGTTTGTCTCATTCCACTGGGGAACTGCTGCATTTTCATAATAACTTTTTGAGCTTCAAAATTTCTGCCATCTTGGGAAAAGGCAAAAAGTCATCTTTTTTTTAATTGGAAAGGCAATTTCCTTGGTGTTTTATCTTCATGAGAAATACATCTTGCATCTTGGAAATATGTTGAAAGTGTTGTTGGATCCAGAATGCCTCTGATAGATTTGGACTTCTGAAAGCATGATCTGAAATGAACTGAAAATGTCCAGAGCACTGCTACAGATCAGACGCCTTCCTTGTGCTGAGCAGTCGTGCTGCTTGTTGATTGAGTTGGAAGGACGACCAGTCATCAGTCTCTGACAGGGAAAGTACTTGCTTATATTTTCAGATCCTGCATTTTACTTGCAAATACAGTCCTTAGAGAGGTCTGCAATCAGGCCTTTTGTTTGCTTTTTTGTTAGTCCAATCTAAGCGACAGGCCTGGCTTGTTTAGGAGAGCTGCAAAGCCTGTCTAGCCTTGGCCAGGTTTTGAACAGTTTAGGTTTGATCCAGTCTTTCCAAGCATCCCATTCCTTGCACCTGGAGAACTATTTGGCTGAAGATTCATCTCGGTATGGTGAAAGGCTGCCTTTCACATCCTCAGAAATGGCTGGGGGTTTTTTTAGTCTCTTGTCATCTCCAGTGTCATGGTCTTTGCAATGGGGTCAGAAAAGACTTTGGGGACAGGGGTTGGCAGTGCTCTGATCCCCAGTTTCAGCCCGTAGAATATTATTTTTAGCATGCCTTGTGGTGTGTCCTGCTGTTAAACAAGGCTGATGTTCACTGAAGAGATCTTACACATCTGAAGAGCCAGGCTCTTTATAGTGTGCAGCAGGAAAATTACCAGCAATGGATGTAATTAATTAAAATGGGATGTCTCTGCTTGATACCAAGAAAAGGTTTTTCACTATGAGGACAGCCAAGTGTGGAAACAGATCCTTTAGAGCAGTTTTGAGTTTTTATCCATCAAGGCACTCAAGATGGAGAGCAACCTGGTCTGTTCTTGTGGCTGAGCCTGCTTGGAGCAGGAGGTTGGGCTGGAGACCTGGTGAGATCCATTCCAACCTGAACTACACTGTGGTGCTAGGTAAGGGAAGAGGATGCACAAGAAGTGAAAATCAGAAACTAGTACTTGGTTGGTCTGTCTTCCACTTCAAAACACAACTCTCACTCCTATTTCTTCATCTGCAGTCTAGTCAAGTAACAGCCTAGAAGGACTTCTATTGTCAGTTACTTTTGAACACTTATTTTCATTTATTTAATCTAAAGGCAGCATTGGGCTCCCTGACTCCTCTGTGATTGTTGCAAATTATTACTCTTTGACTTTCTTGCATAGATGGTTTGATAATGACTTATTGTACTGCTGTGGTATTGGAGGAAGAACTCCAGGCCTGCCATGGATGTGATTAGCAGAAGGAGAGTCTCCTTTGGAGTCCCCAGACTGAAGGCAGTGCTTTAAAGCCCAGTATGAGAGGGAAACTGCTTAATTTTGATTTGTGTCTCTTTTGAACAACAGCCTGACAAGCTGAGTTTGGTACTTGTTTGTATTTTTGTGTGTTACCTTTTGACTGCTCTAAATGCAGTATGGATCAAAAAATTAGGAAGTTTCAGTTTATTGCAGTTTATTTTTATTGGAGAAGGGTAAAATAGAGCATTCTTTTAAAGACTGTACTGGTTTGCTTCAGTTTTTAATACCCTTTGTTCATTTAAAGTTATTAACATGTTGACTGTATTTGCCTATATTGCCCTTTATGCAAATTGCTGTTGATTGAGTTAATTTAAACAACCTGTTTGGGACCTTCAGGCATTATTACACTAGAAATGTTAATAATGAATCAAATAACCACAGGTGCCTCTTTCCCCAGCAACAGACACTCTCCTTAAAAACTCATTTGCTTTTCATGCTTGCTTAATTATTTAGGCAAGCAGCCATGGATGTTTCACAGTGTGAATTCTCATCGTGTTCCAACTGCCCGGTCTTTGTCTTTCTAGAGGAATATCTTAACCACTGTCACCATTCTGTAATACTTTGCCAGAATGCCACACTATGGTCATGAAAAGCCTTTTTGGAAATTGCTTGTAGAAGGGTTATTGATTTATAACTCTATGGAGCTTACAGTCAAACAAAAACTTCCATTCAGTGGTGGCAGCTTTATTTTTTGCTACTGTCCAGAAGTCAACGTGACCTGGTAACCTGGTAACTGTATGAATGGGAGATCCCCTGTTTCCCCAAGAGAGTTTAAAATTCTGGAAGGTGTTAGACTGATGAATTCCTGTGTTACTGGAAATGAGGTGTTTGTTGTTATTTCTGAAAGTGGAATGATATTGGTATTTGTGAACAGATCAGGCATAATGTGAAAGCAAGAGGAAATTATGAAAGGATAAGAGTCTCTCTGGAAGTGTCCCTTTGAAATCAGTGTCTGATGACTGACAGATGTGAAATGAAAAGACTGACTCCAAAAATACTGTGAAGGGCAAAGAGCATAACAAGTAGAAGGATCTTCTTGTGAAGATGTAACTGAATAATTGGAAGCCATTCCTTCACTAAATGCCCCTTTTAATTAACATAATGTGTTTGATAATGAGAACAGAAATTAACTATTGGTAAAGGACAACATCTTAGAGAATCTTAAGGTCTCCTGTAAAAAGAGGTTTTTGCAGTGCCTTGGTAAGCGCATACTTTGTCTGAAAAATGTCTTCCTGCCAAAGAAGCTATTTGGTTTTTTGTTTTACCTTTTTTAAAATTAAAAATCTGTGATGATTCCACATGCTTGTAAACTTACTCTGTTAAATATGAGTTGAATGTAAGAGAATATGGTAAAAACTATCAGGGTATGCAGATATTTTAAAATCTCCCCTGTAACAGAAGCTAACACCCCTCTTTTGCATTAGGTGTTGATGCTTAAAGCTAGTGATTGCATCAAGTTTAGGAAATTTTAATATCTGGTGAAAATCTGCAAAAAAAGAGCACAAGTCTTTTGAAAGTGTATGAAACAATTGTCTCACTTCAACAGTTTTGACTGGGGAGAGTTTGGAGAAATACTGTTTTTCAGTATGATCCTTTTAAATTAAGGGGAAAAGAGGCTGAAGTTGATATGGTAAGCTTTAAAGCTGCACCAATTCAAGTTTAAGCCAGAGACATCCTTTTAGAAGGGCATTTTTGTTTATTCAACATTCTAAGAACTCATATAAAATTAGGTTTTATAAATGCAAATGTCATATGATTCTAAATTTGGAACGTTAAGCTTTTGATGGATTGGAGTATATGAATTTTTATAAGAAGTTCTTAATGAAGAAAGAACTAGAAATTAAAGTAGGCCTCTAAATTAATTCTCTTAATTTTCTAAGCTTAATGGAGTGCAGAAAAACCAAATGATGAGAGTAAAGAAAGACCTTCTCTAAATGCTTATTTTATATCATATCTCTTCTATCACGGGATCTGTGCGTGCATGTGTGTGGAGTAATAGCTGAAATCAGTGATAGCAGAATAAAATTTTGGTAAAAGGGCCACTTTCCACTAAACCCAGGAGATCTTAAATATCATGTTTCAGGAATTCAATGGCATTACAGATTTCTGGGTGAAATTCATGCTGCCTTTAATTTTTCATTTATGAGCAGTGCCCCAGAACCTCTGAATATCTGTTAACTTTTAAAGTTGAGAAGCATGTTTGAGAGGGCCTGAAGTCTTTTTTTCCTACTGATTTGCCAGAAAAACTGGAAGCAATTAAATATTCCTGATTCTTTTTGTGACCTTGGCATTAAAAGTGTGTGAGCTTCATGAGGAAAACAATACAGAGCATGGACTGTACTGTATATTTTGCTTTCTTTCTAAATTGGTAGTAACCAGAAACTACAAAGAAATGGACTTGTGAGCAAAAGAAATTTACCATTTCTATTTTAATTTATTATTTTGTGCAAATACACTGCCTGCACCTTGAAGTCAGTCATAAAACTCTGACGATATGGGTGAAGGCGAAAAGCAGGTTAGATTTAAGTGCATTACTTCTCAAATAAACCATAGATCAGGAGACTTTGTTAGTTAGGCCAAGGAAAGGATAAATAGTCATTGAGCACATTTATTATTCATTTGTCTTTGCTTTAGATTTAATTTGGCAATCACTTTGATTGTTAGAACTTCACTAGAATAAAATACCTGCTTCTTTATGCCTCTTAATATTTATTTCCTCTTTATTATTGCATTTATGGAAAGTTGGCTTGGGAAGAGTTTCTTAGAGAGTGACGTGGTTTGATGGTGACAAACATCAAGTATTTGGATGTCGTGACAAGGAAAAAGGCTACAAGGAAAAATACTTGTTTGGATTAGAGTTTCATGGGGTTTTTTCTAGACTGATATGAGAGAACTAGATGAGTTTGTGAAGTCTCTAATGGAAACGTCATATGTACTTTGCTCCACAGAAGTAACTTTATTGATTTGTGCAGTGAAATCGTCCTTGCAGAACAAGATCTAAGTGATGAGGTTTAAGATTTATAGTAACTTGGTCGGCCAGCTTAGAAGGCTGAAATTGCAGCCAAACACTCATTCTTTATGTTAATATTTTTTAGACAAAAGGTCAAAACAACCCGTTTCAAGCTTGCAGTGAATCTAAAGCCAACTGAAACACTGCAGACATTTTGCTTTAGTGAGATCTGTTCTGTCACTGTGGCTCATGGAAAGTCATATACTCTCAGGTTCCAGTGTGAATTCCCAGATTCCGTAGGTGCATATTTTTTTCTGTATAAGATTTGGTGACTTATTTCCTAGAAAATAGATTTCTCATTCGCAGGGTACGTTTTGCTCTTTGCCTTCCCCTAGAATAGTGCTTCTATGTTGTCTGCTATTTCAGGAAGAAAAATGGTGGTAAAATTTAAGGCTATATTTTTGCATCTTCTAGGCCAGTCCAACCATTGGTCAGATACAGCATGGAATACTCTTAACTTTTCACTAAATATGGAATGAATTACCATCATATCATGTATAATTGATTGCACAGTCACTTTCAGAATGTGTGATCATTCTGAGGATTTCTTTGAAGCTCTGATTTCTGATCTTTTCATATATTTGAGAAAAATGCACATTAAGAACATTTTCATGTAAACATTTTGAAGGGCTAGGTGAAAATATGTCAGTTGTTTGGGGGTTTGGTTGTTGTTGTTGAGATACATATATTTTAGCTAGCTTCGTAGAATCATCTATACACTTGGGAGGAAAGTCTGCTTTTAAACTAATATTGGCAAAGCCCTTTGATGAAATGGAAAGAGCAATAGTTTTTTAATTCCATAGGCTTGTACCATCATCATCACTTGGTTGTGTAATTGACTGCTAAGTAAACACCTTCACTATCCAGGCATAGGAAAAAGAGGGGCAGTTTCGTTCCATAAAAGCAATAGACTATATATCATTGTTCAAAACCAACTAAAAACCTACTTGCTTGGAGTGTAGGAGGATGGAGTTTTTTATACTAACCTTGACCTTTACATATGCCTTGGGGTAAACAAGGTGTTCACAGAGCTCCGTGGGAATGTTTGAGACTGATTGGGAACTGGAGTATATCCTGCCTTTCTTGCTGACCACAAAAACACATCTTAAGATAAAGAAAACTTCCTCAGACTTGTATAATACAAATATGGTTGTCTGTGTCTGTGCTATAAATTGAAAATCAGAGTATATAAAGTAACTTCTCCCCTCAATTTACATCCTCCTGGGTGCAGCAGTGAAGGAGGGGAGAGGAGGGGAGAGGAGCAGAGATCTATCCCTGGTGTCTGAGCAGGTTTGGTGTGGTTTAAAACTTTTTTTATTTTTTATTTTTTTTTTGTTTTTTTTTTTTTTCTTTTTCTTTTTTTTTTAAGTTCCTAATGTTTTTAATATGATTGGAGGCAATGTCCAAATAGCAAGGTATGACAAATAACCCTTGGGGCATGTAGCACCACTCCTTGATTTGGTGAAAAGTTTGGTGTGTGCTTGTGCAATACTTAATTATGCCACTACAGATGATCATGCAGAACCGAAAATTGCACTGACTTGTATTTGCTCAGGTTTTCTAATGGTACAAGATAAATGACACTTTATATGTATACTGGTAACACACTGAAGTCTACTTAATGCCTTAGGATGTAATGTGACAACTGAAACACTGTACTACGGAACAGCACTGAGCCCACTGAAGAGCATGATGAACAACTTCTTAAAATTTTTCAATATAAACCTATGTTTTGATTTACAATGCTAATTTGTGCAGATTTTGACAAGCACTGAGTATTATCCTGTACATATGAATATTGCTTGTATAACTTGAATTTTTGTTAAAGTAGGTTAAGATTTCAAAAGTTGGGGTTTTCTCCTTTCCATATAAATGTTCTATTAAAAACATTTGTGGTTTAAGATTTACATAATGCTTTTTTTGTCTTTTAATAGGTGAATGTCTATGTGCTGGGAAAAACTTTCCTTGTGTTGGCCAGAGAACTCTGCATAAATGCTCCAGCCATAGGTATTTTTTTAATGATTTGAGTTTTGATGAAATAATATGTATGTATGTATATATACATAGTATTGTATGTTAGTAACTTTATAGTGAAGCTGGAATCAGTCCAGGCAGAGGAGCATTGCTGACTGCAAGAGCCTGTTCTCCTTTATGTAAGAGCTTTTTTGGAACTAGATGCTGTTTTCTTTTGCAAATAGTTTTGTTGCTTTTTCCAAGAGTAATTTCGGCTATACTAAGACAATGGACTGACACATAAGAAATCTGTGTGTGTCAGCAAGCTCCTACAGGCCTGTCACGCTTCAATTCCACAGATGCAACATTTGATAAGTATTTGCCAAATTTACTATCTATCCATCACCTGTAGCTGAGCTGTTCAGTGCTTGAAATGCAAATGGCTTGGTGGAAAGTGAGGAGCAACTTTTTCCAAACATGTGAATAACTTCTAGTAAGTCAAGACCGAAATCGTAACTGTGATAGGAAGGTGGGTTTTAACTTGTCAAAAGGGTGTAGAAGCCATTCTCTAGGTTGTGGGTTTAAGCCAGGGGAATTTGTGCCAATTCCAGTTAAGAGTGCATCTATAGTGAGGTCTTGTGACTGTTATCCACCTCTGTGTAGGAATTATCTGCCTGCATCTTTACCCACTCTCACTCCCACTCTCCTTAATGTAAGAGAATCAGATGGCTGTGTTGCAGAACAGCACAGGCACACNAGTGAATATTTCTAATTGGCTCAGCTATGATCATGAGACCTTTGAGAAAAAACAAGTACTTTCATCAATTTCTGAGAAAAGTACTAGCATAAAATGATTGCTGATAATGCCTGAGACTGTGTTTTCCAAAAAAGAGCAGGAGGAAAGATCCAACAGCCCTTTTTTTTTTTAAGGTGGCTTATTTCCAATTAGTAATCTTAAGTGAACCTAAACACCATCTTTTTCGTATTTTTCTAATGCCTGCTGCTCTGTGTAAGGATGGGATGTAAATTCAGATAGTGTCTGCCAGTAATACAGCCCTGGGCTAAATTTGTGATGCCACTGAATTAATTAACTTCATTTGTATGTACTGACTCTGGCTATTCAAGGGGGGGGTGTAGTTTGACAGGTGCAAGTGGCAGTGTTGCTGTTTGGTGGGCAGGCTGGAGGGTAACAGAGATGCTGCATGTGAAGGGGCATTAGGAGTTTTCAAATACAACCACAGGATGATTGTGATCAGCTTTGATTAAACTGATGGTTTGTCTCTCTTCAGCTTGGGCAACACACAAAAAACCTCTGAGCTTCCTCAAATGTCAGCTCCTTTTCTCATGAAGGGAAAATAAAGGCTGCTGATGGATAGTTTCAGTTACCAAGAGAGGGAACGTTCCTATTTGCTGGGTGTGGATACACAGGGACCAGACTACAATGTCATCACCCCTGTTAGCTGTACATGAATTAACACACACGAGCCATAAGGTCAGCAAAGATCAAGTACACAGGATTTAGGGCAAGTAAAAATGTTTTATATTTCACAGATTCATAAACTGCTCTAGTTTAGAACATTCTGTTTGAGTCAGCTGCAGTCTGCAAGTTAGTTATCTATATACAAAATAAATGCACAGTACGTGCAAAATTTAACATTTTTCTGCATGTTGCAGTCTTAATAATTAAGTCAAATAGCTTATGAATAAATAAAATAAGATTAAATTCAAGAGCATTCCTTCACTTATTTGTATAGCCTGATGTAGCAGATAGGTAAGTAGCATAACATTCCATACTGCTGCAGAGTTCGTAGTAAAACCAAAAAATCCCTTAATGTGCATCATTGCAGCACTGGAATACAATCAAGGTGAAATGCATCATGCATAGAAAATGAGCTCAGGAATTTGTCCTCCTTGTACTCCAGTTCCATTAGTACTGTCCGAGGAGCACTGGAACTGGAATGTCACTTTCCCGCACTGCACTTCAGTCATTCCCTCTTGTCCAAAGTAACTGAGTTCATTACCATCAAGAATAGCACTTACATTGTAAAACGTGTCTTGCTCAACCTGCACAGGGTGTTCAAACCACACAGAGAAGGTGTTACTGGAGCCGTCGGAGGTAAACTTTGTCAGATTTTGAGCAAGGACAACACCTAAGCGCTTCAGTTCGATTTTGACGCTGTATTCAGCTTTGCCACAGCTTGACCCATACAATCCCAGTCCTGCTATAAATATCCGTTTGTCTACGGCAAACTGAATACTGTCACATCGCCCCCGGTACCTCCACTGATTGCTGCGATACGCAGACGACTGGAACCGATGGCAGCGCTGAGGCACGAGTCCTTTTCTTTTCGTCAGGGGGAACTCTAATTTGGGTTTATTTGCGGCTGTGTACCATAGGAATATGTTGTGAGTCTCCTCGAGGGTGAGGATGTCGGACTGGGCAGCTCCGTTGGCAAACTCTTCCAAAGTCATGGTTGGAATCCGCACCAAGTACAAAGCTTTCCCTAATACATTCCTCTTGTTGCGTGGTGTAACCGGCAGCCCTTGCCTTTTGCATTCAGCCTCTGCCCAGTTGAGAACAGCCTCGAAAACTACCACTTCCTTGGTGTTGAGTGCTTCCCGGGTTACAATGATCTCTAGTGTTTGTTGGTCTATCTCACAGAAGCCTTCTGACTTCAGTGCCATTTCTGCCTGAGCATCAATCACTTCCCAGCAGCGCTGCGTCAGCTCTGGCTCCTCGAAGAGCCTGCTCTGAGACAGCAGGACACAAGCGTTCTTCGCTTCTAAGCTGGTCTCCAAAAAATTGACGCAAGCCTTTGCTAGGGCCGGCACGATGTACTTCTTGGCAGCATAGAGTGTAGCCAGAACTGTGTCAGCTTCCAGGTCTATTTCATCACTATACATGTATCTAGACGGGAGGTGAAAAAAAATTAGTTTCTCAGGGGAGAAAAAAAATAGGCCATGAAAATAATCTATAGTCGTCTTTGCTGGCAGTGAATTTGACATTCGTTATTTGTCAGCACATTAAGTAAACAGCAGTAAGTGCATATTGCACAATGTCAATTAGGAGATGTATATTTTATAAGCTACTTTGATTCTGTCCATGTAATTAGCAGACTTGTAGTGGCCACTTACTTTAATAGGATTAGAAAGGCTGCAGGTTCCACATCTGGTATATGGATTTCAGATTTGACCTCTGCGAGATCGCCATAAAACATAGCATAGAAGACAGAGCTACCAACTGCCAAAACATACTGGAAAATAAAGAGAGAGAAGCCTCAGTAACATGGATCAGGAACAGCTGAGCGTGCTGGCTTTCCTAAAAGCTACATTTAGCGAAAGTTACAAGCTGCAGTCAGTGGAAGCAGAACACTGCTCCCTCTAATTTCAGCGTATGTGAATTACTTCTGGGATTACACAAGAGCTATAATTAGGAAAAAAAAGTGGAACCTAGTTGTAAGGCAGGGGGAGAAGGCGACCTGCACAGCAGCATTAAAAAGCCAAAAATTATCTGCACAAACCTTATGGGCAGGAACTTTCTTGGATGCCCCTGGCGGGCCCACGATGAAGTGAACGTCAGCCATGAGTTCGTTATTGAACATCAGCGCGTTCCTGCAAGCAGGGGAGGGGGGAGAAGCCCCGTTAGCCGCGGGCTGCCCCTCGCCCGGTGCCCCAGCCTCCCGCCGGCGGCCCCCGGGGCTCCAGCCCATCCCTGCGCTCTCGCCTGGCCGGGGCGCAGGTGCACAGGGCGGGCGCCTGTCTCTCTCTCTCCCGCCCGCCCGGGGAGGGTCCGGCGGGCCCGGCCCTTACCTCTCCCGCAGCGTGGGATGGAAGGATTGCCAGTTGGCGCTCTCCAAGTTGTTGTTGTTGAGGTTTTGGAACTGGGGCGGCGGGGGCGGCTGGGCGCTCTGCTGGAGCTGCAGGGCGTTCTTCTTGCTGTTGGCAGCGGTGGCGGCGGCGGCGGCGTTGCTGTTTGCAATGTTAGTGTTGGTGCTGGCAGGGTAAAGTTCTGCAGCCATCTTCTTCTTCAGGGATAGGGGCACTATCTCATAGCATCCTGGCACCTTGCCGTTTGACCTCACACTCTTTTTGGACTTCTTTAAGGTCTCTGGAAGCAGAAGAAAAAAAGTCAAACACTTCATGATCCTGCCATTGAGGCAACCATGGGGCAGTGGCATGAGCAAGAGAACTAACAGATCCCAAATGCGAGTCCCACTATCAGGATATTCTGTACGCTTCTAGATGCAGGGTGGCCTTTGGTTTTTTTGGAGTGTGTGCCCGCTCTTTGGTTACCGGCCTGACGCACCTTTCCGGGGGGAAAGGGGTGATGCTGTGTCGAATCAGTGCCAGCGCTCACCTTGGCTTGTGGGGGGGTCCCAGCCTCCACGGCACTGCCACGACTGCAGCGGGGAGCCCGAGCGGGGCCGGCAGGCAGCTCCTTCCCCGACGAACGGGGAGAGAAAAATTAAAAAAAAAAAAAAAAAAAAAAAAGAGAAACCAAAAAGAAAAAAAAAAAAAAAAAAAAAAAAAAAAAAAGGCAAAATCCAGCAACAAAACCCCAGGAATCCGGCAGAGGCGGTGGGTCAGGAGCGAGAGTCAATCCACAAATTCTCCGAGTGCAGCAGCCCGGCGAGGGTGAAGCGCAGCCAGCCGCCCGATCCCCGCTGCCAGCGCTCCGCTCCGTCCTTCCCGGCCCGGCGGGGGCACATCCGCGGTGGCCGGGCCGAGCCGAGGCGGCGGCTCCCTGCAGTCCCGCTCCCGGGCAGCCCCGCCGCCGTTCGCACCAACTTTGCTCCGGTCCCCGCGGCGGCCGCCGCCGCCGCTGCTGCTGCCGCTGCTC
>VZTT01064096.1:0-16986 GCA_013400855.1 Buphagus erythrorhynchus | reverse complement strand
AGTGAGCATCTGTGCCACACCATCATCCTCTGCCAAGCTGACAGCCTTCATCCCACCTGAAGCCCTGCCTCTGGCAACAGCTCTCCTTCTTCCACCTGAAGAGTAGTTCATAACAAACTTCTCCTACCAGTGGACCAAGTCTAAATGGCAATGCAGGGGTGATTAACTTCATTCCTGGGTGGACAAATGGAAGCAATCACAAAAACCTACAGATGTTTTCATGTGCTTATCTCGTGCCAGGGGCTAAGCAGGTTCAGACAGAAATACCTGCAGCCATGCTTCAGCTTTCATCTGAGTATATAGTTTCCCCTCAATAACAGCTACTGATCTTTATTAATGTTTCCTGTTTGATGTCTTGGTCCCCATCCTTGTGCAGTGCTCTGCTCTGTTATATGGGAGGTGTGGCTTTGATTTGTGATCTTATTATCTTCATCCAGGACACTTCTGTGGATGGAATTAAACCCCCATACCCCTACAGATGTAAAATGTGATCTGGTCCAAATTCGTAAACTAAGACATCCTGGACAGGTATGCCTTTTGAATCCCTCCATCCTGCCCATAAAACACAGCCTGTTCCCCCAGGATCTGCCTGATGTTTCACTCTCTAAGGATCATCTTCCAGGGGCTGCATTTTCATTTCTTCCTCACTCTGTTAATTTCTTTGCCAGGAACAATTGTAGGAGCAAACCTGTACTAAAAGAGATGCTACTACTTTTAAGGATGAGACCTTAAATGCTCAACAGCCAGGAAAATTCAGAGTTAAGGTTTCCACAGCAACTTGGGCTCTGCCCTCCCATGCATCACAACAGGGGCTTTGGTGCCATTATCACAGGACACTGGGCACCCCCAGCTCCTGTTCAGCAATCCATGCAAGCAGAGAAGACCGAGCTGGACCACGGAAGCCTCGGAACCAGGAATGCAGGAATCAGGAGCATCCTGAATCTGATGATTCCACCCGTCCCAGCTGTGGAGGGGGGCCAGCCGGCAGAGAGGGGTGTGCTGCTGCTCAGCAGGGAGGTTTCGTGTGGGAAGAGCTGGGGAAAAGAGATTTCCCCCGTTCCCCCGTGGCCGAAGGCAGCTCCCCTCCAGCTCGGCACCTGCCCGGAGCCGGGAGCCGAGCGCGGCTGTTCCCAGCGCCCAGGGAAAAACCTCCCCGTGGATCAAAAAGCCGTGCAAGCCCCATCTCGCCGCTCCGGCGGCTCCGTTTCAGATCAGGATGGATGATATTCGGGCTCCCAGCACTCTCCTTCCCCCCTGCCCTGTGGGACAGAGCTCGGCTCCTCCGGCGATGAGCGCACACGCGGGGCTCTGCGCGCTGCCGGGCTGTGCGAACTCCTGGTTGTTTATTTAGCCTGTGCTCCTGGGCTAGAAACAGCAATAAATCCCCACACCACCCCGCTCCTAAAAGCACATAAATCAAATTGTACTTCTCTTTATAATCCCCTCCCCTTTGAGACTGATTATTGATCCTTACAACTGTTGAAGATTTATTGCATAATAGTGATCCATCCTTGATAGCCAGATAATCTCCTAAGGGTTTGGGGGCTTTTGCCATCAGTAGCTCATGCAGATGAAGCAAATACATTCATAAATACATTTTTTTTTTTGCTTCTTTTCTGGAATGGACTTTCACCAGTGATCAGGTGCAGACTACAAATAGCCTTCCATGTCATGTCATATATGCACTGAACAATGCTATTGCAATGCATATGCCCAAAGGGGCACAGCTAAAATGACCAGCCAAGGATTATTTATTTTCAACTGTGGGTTTGTTTTCTCTTTTCCTGGGTTTTTTCCCCATTTTCCTTCCCTGTGCTATATAATACAGAAGTGAAAGGTTTTGTTGCCTTGTTTTTAAAGGGGTTCTTTTTCCTGCTCCTTTTTCTGTTCTTGATGGGTAATTATGCCCCTCTCCTCACTGTAGTATCTAAATGTCTTCCAGTGGTGCATTAAATAGTGTGACTAACATCTGTCACATGTGGTTCATTCGCTTTCTCTCGCTCTCTCTCATCCCCTCTTCTTCTCCCCAAGGGGAGACTTGTAGAGGGAGTGGAGTGCTTTGTTTCTGTAGTGGATTTTTATTCCTTTTTTCCCCCCCTCATACTGCACATGCTGCCCTATTCTTCTGTGAGATAAGGCAGTCAGAGGGCAGGGAGGGGAAGGTGATGGTGGCCCAGGCAGCCAGCACCCAGGGGAGTTGTCCCTGAAGCCTCAGCCGTGGTGTCAGCTCCCTCACAGATGACTTCATCTGGTGATAGAGAGCTCTGCTGGGCATGGCCTCAACCCTTGGACTGCTAGTGGGGGGTGGTATTTTACAAATATCTGGAATGTCAATGCTCTTTCCCTAAATATCTGGGGGCATGCTCTTGCCTCGGAGATGGCAGCCATTGTGGTGATTCTTGAGGGAAAGAATGACATTCTCCTGTATCATAATTGATTGTGAAGAAAATAAGCTAGGATTGTTTTTCCTGTCAAGTATGAAAGCAAAATTCCCTTCCTTTTGCTGTCCCTTGGCCCGTGGTCTCCTCACAGCATCCTTTTGGAAGCTTACCAGTAACACAGTACTCAGGGGTGTTGGCCCATGAGATGTGTGTTTTGAATAGGAATGATTAGACCTTCTCTTGAGGGAAACAAACAAAAGGAGTCCCTTCCAAATCACACATACACACACACACACACATACACACACGTGTATATGTACCTAAAAATGCAAACAGCAAAAATCATCCAGATTCCCCTTTCTTCCACGCCTTCCTGGTCAGAAGTGCTGTATGGTGAAAGAGGTGCAGCTTCTCAGAAACATTTCCATTGTTCCTTCACATTTGCTGATCCACCCTGTCTTGCATGAGAGCCCTTCCCTGCTGCCATAATCCCTGGACACTTCCTTGAAACCACCCAACTATCCATCCGTTCTTTCCTCTGACATCTGCTTTCTCTCAGCTTGTCAGTGCTCAAGGGCAAAGAGGAGTGCAGGAGAGAGGTAGCCTGGGATGCACATGTTCAAGAGACTGGGAGAGTTTCCAGAAACTGAGAAGCAGAACAGATTGGGGCCTATTTCTGGCTAGAGACCTATTTCCAGACGGCCAAAAACATTCCTAACCCCTAGACTAGTGCCCAGGGATTAGATGAAAATAGGAGGGGAAGTGCCTCAGTGTGGCTGTTGTTGGTGTGTTTGCACATTATGCGTAATGACTCCTCTGTGATTTTGTGGTGATGAGCATGGAAGGGCAAGAAATGAAGGACAACATACTCAAATGGGTAAGTGAGCACCCAGGATGCCAGAGATCCAGGTTTGTCCTTGGCTCAGGCATGTGTTTGCTGAGGAAAATCACTTCATTGGCCTCTGCCTTGGTTTCCCCTCCACATCTGGGGAGACCTTTGCAGTGAGACTCTGTCTTGTGTCCCTGTGCAGTGTCTGCCACTCTGAAGTCCTGCTCTGACTTGTGGCCACTAAACACTGTCAGACCTATACAAAAGAAGAGGAATGTGGCAATACTGCCTCTGAAAACAAGTGTTTCCACACAGGAACAGAGGGAACCACACGATGCACAGCCCCAGTCACCCAGGTGTACAGGATGCCCTGCTCTTTAGCCTCTGCCAGAAAGTGACATCATGCCATGGAAACACAACTAAAAACAAGTGCAGTGAAGGATTGCTCCTGAGACACTTTCTAAATGCCCAGTGCAATTGCTTGGGCTTTAAGGAAGTGAAGCTGTTTCAAAATCCAATCCCTTGCACATTATTTGTGGATCTCGTGGTGTGGTTGAAGAGAGGTGGTGCTGTCATCTTTCCTTCCTCATCACTCCCAGCAGAAATGGAAGGGAGCTAATGGGGAACCAGTTTTCTCTCTGGAAGACAGAGATAAGTGACTTCTCACTGGATCTTATTTCATCCCGTTGTGTCAGGGCAGTTGAGCCTCAGGATATAAAAGGTCAAGAGCCCAGGGTCTGGCATTACTTTCTCCTTCCCTTCTCCATAAGAGAGGGATGGTGGATGCCCTGGAGAGTCAGACCTCTCTACCCTGCCCATTGCTGGTTTTGGGGAGGGAAGGCAATACCATGCCACAAGTCTGGAAGCTCCTCAGCTTCCCAACCTGACCTCCTTCCCAGATCTGCAGGGCACAGAGCCCAGACAGGAGGGGATACCAGCTCACTAAGAGTTAAAAGGTCTCTATTTAAGAGCACACAACCTCACTGAAGAGCACTGCAGTAAAACCCACCAAGTTTCACTTCAGAAATGCTGGAATTAGGGTCCATCTGCATTGCCTTAATCCATCCCTCTCCTTGTGTGTTGGCATGGCAATACTGTCTGTCATTACATGACACCCCACACTCTTTTTTTCTCTAGACCCCAGCCCCTGGAGCACCAGGGACAGCGGTGCCCTCTGAATGGATGGCTACTCAATATTTCCCTTTGTCCTCATCGCTCAGTGTCTGACTTCATGCATTATTTAGCGTGCTCCCTCCAGCCCCCCACACACCACAGAAGAACTGCATGCTTCCTCTTGGCCTTTTCAGCAGGGCTTTGTCCCAGGATCAATGGCCCCTGGATGGGGAGATAGGATTCTGTCTTCCCATCACCACTGGCTGGAGGGGGAGCCAGGCTCTTCCCATCCACCTGTAAGTGAATAAATGCCAGGTGGTTCAGACCAGCCCTGACCTGATAAAAGGCTGCCAGCAGTAAAGGCAGGAGCTGCCTGCAGGGAGGGTGTGATGCTCCAGGGAGCCAGCTGAGGTGTGAGCACCTGGATAGCTGCAGGAACCTTGGCTGTAAGGGCAGAAGCTCTGTTAGCAGGAGGGTGTTGAGGGGAAGGAGCCCCAAAACCAAGCAGGGGTCCTATGTGTGGGGTTCCTTGGCTCACCCAAGCCTTGCCCAGCTCCTGGTGCCTGAGGGGGCTGTTGGGAATAAGCACCTCATGCTTCCAGGTGGTGGGTGCCAGATTTGTGGCATGGTATTGCCTTCCTTCCCCAAAACCAGCAATGGGCAGGGCAGAGTGGTCTGAGTCTCCAGGGCATCCACCACCCCTCTCTTATGGAGGTCCAGGCCTCAGAAAACAAGTTTGGTGTTTGGAGGGAGAGTTGGGTTGGGTTTTATTTTGGGAAGTTTGAGGGTTTTTGCTACTGCAGTAATTAACATAAATAGTTTGCCCAACTTCTTGCTCTGAATCAAAATGATGACTTTGCAAAGGACTTTTCTGCTGTTGGGGAGAGCCTGTTGATCAGCTACCTGGCTTCCTCATCCAGTTCTTGAATACCTCACTGCATGAAGCAACATGCAGCCTCATTGAGAGCCCATTCAGCCTGGGTGCTGAAGAGAGCTGGGGACAGGTCTCATAAATCTACTTAAGCTACTGTCCTCAGCTTGTCTGCACAGAGAGCCAGAGTGAGTGTGCACAGAAAAATTCAGCTTTTATGGTCTCTGACTCTAGCACACTTAATGCAGCAGCCTTATATTGCTATTTGCCTTTTTACATGCACAGCCCCAAATGGAGCTCCTCACCTCCAGAGCAGCGAGCAAACAGGAAAACCGGAGCAGAAACTCTGCTGCTGGGCACACAATGCTGCCAGGCAGGAACACCAGCAGGCTCTTGGCCACCCCTGCTCACTCACCCTCTGTCAAACTCGGCCACGTCACTCAGGTGTCCCCGGTAGGTCTCCAGCAGCTCCCACTGGGAGCACTGGGCTGGCAGGTGGGAAGGGCGCGGGCGGGAGAAGCGGAAGCGCACGGAGCCCGTGTGGGTGAAGCAGATGTAGCAGTCGGGCAGGTAGGAGGCATTGTACACCAGCCAGCCCACACTCAGCATGGCAAAGTCGTGCAGGTGGAGCACAGCACCTGGTGGGGGACAAGGACAGCCCAATGAGCTCGGCTGGGTAGAAGGTTTAATGTTGTAATGTTTGTTTGTCCATCCAGGGGTGTCTGGAAATGCTGTGAGTGAATCCTCCCAGCTGCTCTGCCTCCCCCAGGCTGGAGGATGTGCCCCCTCCACATCAGACACTGGGCAGGCAGAGCGTGACAGCTCCCTGGGAGCACAGGGAGGAGGGAGATCAATAGGGAGCTCTGCTTCTCCACTGGGATGGAAAATGCTCCGAGTTATTAAAGGTCTTTCAGACAGACTTTGCTGTGAGCTGGCTCAGGCCCCACTGATTTAAAGAGGAACTCACACAGGAGGCAGCAGTTTACAAGGCATGCTGGCTGGAGCACACCTGAGGCAAAGCTCTGTATCTAAGCTGTTTGGATCTCAGCTTCAATTTTTGTGTCTAGTCCTGTCTCTTCCTTCAGCTCTCTGGAACTCTGGCATACACCAAAATCCCAGACCACGTTACTCTGGGGAATTGCACTCAGATGCAGATGTACAATTTACTTCTGTGCCTTATCAAAAGCATACTTGCTTACATTGTACATCTGCTGCTGGCCAGCACGAAGGGCCTCTGGGGCACTCTGTTATTGTGCAGTATGTTGGCAGCTGCCAGTCTTCCTGGCACAGGAAGCATCCTCTGTGTGCTCACCTTCCTTATCATTTCATTTTGCTGAAATCTCTCCTTTTCCAAAGACTCCTGGTGTTATTGGTGCTTGAACTAAGCCTCACCTTTGTAAAGGGAAGATACTGTGAGAGCTGAAGTCTTAGATACGTATTTTATTAGTCTATGGGAGACCTCTCAGCCAAAATGGCTTTGATGCCCTTAGGGGTAAAGGAAGAACATGAATAGCAAGAACAAGACATGAGACTGGTATGTATTTGACATTAGATTAAGTTCCAGACTATAATTTATAGTGGACTAACCTAATATAGACTCTAATGTCTATGATCTCCCAGTACAGAGGGTCTGGCTGTAAGGATGCTGAGGAGCTGTGGTTGCTGCTCTCAGCAGAGCTGGTGCACCAGACTGGGCATGCTGCAGCTGTCTGACCCTCCTCTGGCTGCCAATGTCACCTTCTTTCCTATCTGAGCAGCAACAGACATTACAATAGTGCTTGAAACAACAAGAACTCCCAGGGGCTCTGATCAAGCCCTACTCAAACAGCTACAAGGATGTGATCTTGTCTCTAAAAGCTTACAGCCCTTGCAAAGATTCCAAGAACCCATTTAAACATTGCCTGATTGAAAAGTGTTAATTATTTGTTTTGACTCCCACTTGGTATCAATGATACTGGAGGTGACGAGGGGAGTACTTTTAAATTCCTAACGGTTCAATTGAGCCATGAAAGGATAATGACATTTCTGACATGCTAATTGTTTATGGTACCAGATTAGGATGCTGCAAGACAGGGATCTGCATCCCACAGTGGAGACTGGGAGGGAGAAGTTGGGAAGATTGCTCAGGGCCACATCCCATCTGGCCATGAACACTTCCAGGGATGGGGCAGCCACAACTTCCCTGGGCAACCTGTTCCAGTGCCTCACTACCCTCTCAGTAAAGACTTGTACTAATATCTAATCTACATCTCTCTCTTTTAATTCCATACTGATCCTCCTGATCCTGTCACTAGCTGTCTGTGTAAAATGTTGCTCTCTCTCCCTTTTATAAGTTCGCTTTAAGTGCTGGAAATACACAGGCTTTGACTTGTACACAACAAGCAAAGAAAATAAAGATTTCAGANAAATACACAGGCTTTGACTTGTACTCAACAAGCAATGTTGTGTACAAGCAATGTTTCAGTGTTAGAGGTAGCCCCTTCCTCCTCTAGTGCCCCTAGACTTTCCAGCAGATTTCCAGATCTGACACAGAAACACCTGAAGAAATACTTTTTGGGGGATGCAATGCTTTTGGCTAAGATGCAGAATAAGACAAGGTTGGTAGCTTGTTTGTGGCATGTGTATGTGGGAAAAAGAGAGGCCCTGGCTGGAGCATGCTGTGAAAATGGGGATGTCTGTTATTTCTTGTTGCCTTTGCTTCCTCTTGCCCCTTCTCCACTCTTGGAAGACTTCAGGATCCATATTGTAAGTTAAACCAAATGCCACAATTGCTGGAAATGTGTATTCATCCAATCCATCCCCGTCTTCCTCTCTCCCCCTACCCCATCCCTGAGCTCAGAGTCAGGGCTTTTCCTGGAGCCCAATGAGCACAATTTACAGCTCTCATAAGCTTGTCTCCCACATCCTGTGTTTTGTCCCAGCTCAGAAAGCAAAAGATGAGAACGGATGAGTAAGGTGAGACTCCTTAAGCCAAGCCTACCTTTTGGCATGTGCCTTAAGATGCTGAACACCTCGCTCTGATCAATGAGGCTTTTGGCCCGGAAGAAGTGCATGCTTGGAGGAAACTGTCCTGTAGTTATGGCTGTTTCCACCTCCTTCTTCTTGAGGTTTACCAGCTTTGCACTGAGCTGCTCCTCCTGCCTACTCAGCACCAAGTTGCCTCCTGTTTGATGGGCTTTCTCCTCCTGCATCAGGGAGTCCCGGTCCTTCCAGAGAGGGCTGGGAAGGCAGAGGGAAGCCAGACTCAGGAGAAGGCATGCCAGCCTTATGCCTTGCCCACGTGGAGGTTTCATCTCAGAGCAGCACCTTGACAGGGAGAAAAGACTGAAGCATTAGCAGAGGTCAGAAGGTGGCACCTCAGCAATGGGATGTGAAGTTGTTGGCCCATCCTGCAGGAGCAGTGGAGTAATGGGATGCTCAGTACTGGCAGGAGCACCTGATGTTGCCTGAATTTAGAGCTCATGGATCAGCACACTCCCTATGGCTGCTGATTACACACAGCAAGGCTGGGTAGGGCAAAGAGATATTGCTCCTTGGATCAGATTGGTAGTACATCATAAAGTAAGGCAAAGGGTTCATCTAGTACCTGCAGGCAGCCAAAACCCAGCCCTGGAATGGGGGATTGGTGGGATCAGGATGCTGCTTGCAAGCTGGGATGGATGGAGCCCTCGTTGAGTAAGGGGTGCTGTGCTGATAATGTCCAGGTAAGGGGCTTGGCTTGAGCTAATCAGATCCTGATTCCCTCCAATTGAGAGAAGACCCTGTTGCACCCTTTTAGTATATTCCAGGTGTCCAAAGGATTGATTTACAGGCAGGAAACCCCAAGGATTCCTCTGCAGTAACAGAGGTGTGTCCTTTCCTTGCAATCCCAGAAGAAAGGGGATGGAAATGACACCATGGGAGTATCACAGGAGACAGGCACATGTGAACTCTGAGAGCTCTCCCTCCCCCAAAAAGCACAACTGCAATATAATCCTTCACCACCAGGCTTTAGCGACCCTCCATGCCAATCTCTCCAGAGCAAAACAAGGCTCAATATTTTGAAATAAGCCTATGTGGATTACATAGAAAAGCTTCTGCTTCCAGCCTCTCCTCCACCTGTGGGTCCAGGGGGACATCCCCAGCCCCTTTAGTGGGTCCCAGGGGGGAGCAAACAGAGCAGGGCTGGATGCAGCTCCATACCAGGCCTGGCTTTGAGCTTAGAAAACATCCCAAAGAAAGTGTTATCTCATCTGTGCTGAGACTGACTCACTTACTGTTAACTCTTCTCCTCCTGGCATCCAGAGCTCACGCAGCTGCTGCCGAGAGAGCGGGGAGCGGGTCTGCGTCTGGCGAGCCAGCACGGATAGAGATAAAAATAAAAATAAAGAGCAGGGTCCGTCCCGGCCGTGCAGAGCGAGGCACACGGAGTTCCTCTTCCTGTGCTGCTCGCCCAGCTTTTATTTCACCCCAGCTGCACGGCTTCATGAATATATAAGGAGGAGGAGGAGGCAGGGGAGGTTATGGGGAAGCGGGACACGGGAGCAGCGCTGAAGCCGGGCTGGGAATTGGGATGCCCAAAAAGCGGGGAACCCCCAGGTCCTGCACAGGGTGGGTCGTTTAACCCATCACTGCCTGGCAGCCAGGGCATCCCATTAATTTGTCTGTCCCTCTTTCCCTGGCACACACGGGCAGCTGTCGAATATCCCGGGAGAAGCGCTCCGGGAGCTGGGAATCCCTGCTCGGACTGTCCCAGGAACACACGCAGGATTGGGCAACTAATCTGATATTTCAGATCTGATGTTGGATATCTGATCTGATGTGTGATATGACACTGCAGACTCTGTGATGCTTTCACAGCTGAGGAAACAGCAATTTGTACGGGTACCTTGAGATGGTCCTGCACGGGCATCAATGCAGGGCTAAATTCCAGCCTGGGAACAAGTCAGGTGGAGGGGGGCTGGACTTATTTAAAAAAAAACAAAACAAAAAAATAATCATGACAAATACAGTGATTTCAGCATTTTATTATTATTTCAGCAATTTCACACAGTTCAACGGGCTGAGTTTCAAACTACGCGAAACAGATGTTACATAAACAGCTTCCAGGGGAGAACAAAGTCCATTTGGTTTAATTTAGTCCAAAAATTTAATAATTCTAAATATTAAAAAAAAATAGCTTGTAAGTTAAGAACTGTTGAAAACAGCCCACAGCAGTCACAAATATTGTTTTTGAGGCAGAGACAGTAGGGTCTGATCAATAATATGTTAAATTTCATTAGCTGGCACTATAACAATGGACTGAAAGCAGGGTGTTCAGGCTGCCCACCCTCCCTCCCTGCACACCTGGCAGCTTTTCCTCCTCTCCTGGTCCCTTCACTCTCTGCTGTCACTAAGATCAGTCCCAGCATCCATGCAGGGATCAGTCAGGGATCCCAAATACTCCTTAAGGCCTGTCCATGGCAGCATGTGCAGAGGGTGGCTGTGCCCCCTTGCCTGCTCCTCAAGGATGGGTATTCCTTGAGTCTCTAGATGATCCTGCTCCCAAAAAGGGAGATCAGTGGAGTGGAAAGATGACCCAAATATGCTCAGCAGCAGCTCTTGTTTGATGAAAGCAACATGAGGATGGGAGGTGTGAGGAGGGAAGTGCATGGAGTGAAAAAGGATGGTTCAGTAGGAACAAGAGTTCCAAATACCTTCAAGGGAACAATATCAGTGAAGAAAGGGAATTGCTTTAATTTTCTTGCAGTAGTAAAGCCTAGCATTAGTTCCATAAAACCAAATTCAGCCCAGGCAGTTGGAAAACTGGCTCTGTAGTGAGCAATTGGGTGCTAGAGACAGGTTCCCACTGTGGAGCACTGAGGGGGGTTAAAATGCTGTGTGAGGGATCTGAAATAGCTCACAGCCTGGCAGGGGGCCTCAGAGATTTGTAGTGGTTCATCCTTTCAAATCACATTTAAAAAAAACCAAAGTCCAATGCTCTAACACTTCTTTGATGGGACTTTTCCCCATTAACAATTGCAGTCATTGCCAGGAGAGTTTTGTACAGATGTTGCAAAGGTTGGACTAGGAAATCAGCAGGTGTTTGAGATGCTTTGCTCTCTATTAAAATGCGATGCATGCTCTGAAAATAAAAAATCTTGGTAAAATAGGACCACAGCTGCTTTTAGGTGGGATCTGTCTGGACATGAAAGGTGGAAAGAGGGAGAAGAGGACAACAGAAGAGGAGCCCCATCTGGGGAAGGACTGGGTTCACCTAGGGCCTGCAGGCAGCCAAAGCCCCAGCTTCAGACTTCTCTGGGAACTGAGGCATGGTATGGGAAGCCTTGCCCTGTCTCAAGGACTAACAAGGAATGTTACAGTTGTCATTCCCACACCAACACATCTCTCAGCTTGTTTGAATTCTTCCTGAGAACCAAGCAGCCTGTTTGGAGGTTTTGCAATAGCTCTGTGTCTGTCCACAGGAGCATGGTTGCAGTTCCTGTCCAGTCTTGTGTGGCCCCTGGAATAATCTTCAGCTCCCTGGCTCTGGTCCCAAGGCTGATAGGGGCACCAGGCATGCCCTGCTCCTTCATCAAACAGCCCAGCTTTTCCTTGGTTTCTGGGGTGGTTCCTAGCCCCTGCAGCTGTCCCCAGCAGTGTTCCAAAGCCCCTGTCCTGGGTGTGTCTGTGCAAGCTGCAGGCATGCCCCTTCTCTGTGCCCAGCTGCACCTCAGACTCATCTGAAGCTTTAAATAGCTGGTGGCCAGCACTGAGTGCTCACAGCGAGTTCCCGCTGCTCCAGTTTCAGTTCCACGTGTGAACTGCTTCCCTTCAAACCTTTTGAGCTTCTGGAAGGCGACAGCTACCATTCCCAGAAGGTTTCCCCACCTCTCCCTCCTGCATCTCCCCTGCTGTGGCCACAGCTGTGCCAGCTGTGCCAGCTCCCACCACCCTGGTCCTTGCACAGGGGAGTGTGGGCAGCTCTGGGGGTGCAGGAAGGGGGAAGGACCACAGATGCAGCAGCAGCAGGCTTGCAGACACGTGTTTCTCACTTCATGTTTCAGCTCAGCATCCTGCAGAGTCCATCCTGCTGCTGCTGTGGAGGGTCAGCTCGCAGGGTGCCACTGCAGCTCCCAGCCCCAGGGTAAAGGTGTGCAGGTGACAGCAAAAGCTACAGGGATCAATCCAGCAGAGGCAAGACCTAGGGGTGATGCACACCTGGCTGTGTTTTCTGTTTCTTTTTGTGTAAGCCAAACTCCAACCAAGGAGCATTTCTGAGACCACAGAAGGTAGGGATGCCTTTTACCTTCCTGGCCTCTCTGCACATGTTTCATCTAAGCTGTTCTNTGTGGTCCCTGGGCCAGCAGCTGTTGTAAAGCAAGTCTGCATAAGAGACATAATCTAGTTTGGAGAGGGGAACCACGAGGTGGGACAAGGGGCAGGAAAACAGGCAGAGGTGTGCAGGTGCACAGGTGAGTGAGGGCAGGCTGTGGAGGGTCCCTGCCTCTCTGCTGGGCCCAGGTGAGACCACAGTGCCTGCTCTGAAGCAGTCCCAGTCACTGGTTAATGCCTGCAAAATGCTAAGAACATGTCACAGTGCTAAGTGCTATAAATTATTATTAAGAATAGACTGTCCTGGGATGTTTGGGATCATTAAACCACCCCACTGGACCACTACATAACCCCTGCTTTGGTCTGGCTGGGCACAGGTTGGTATTTTTATTTCTTTCCAGCCCTCTTTGTGCCCAGCCAGGCAAAACCATGGACCATTTCCCAGCCCAACAGGGACATCAGTGGGAGCCCTGCAGCAGAGAGAACACTGGTGTGCCCTGGGTCTTGCTGGCAGCATTGCTCCCCAGTCTACAGCCAAGCTCTGCTCACCCTCAAGGTGCCCCACACCCCTCCAAAAACCCTCCCTCCCCTCAGCTGCCCAACCATGTCTCTGTGCATCTGTCCTTCCACTCCTCCTCAGCTACATCCATAACTATCCAATGATTTAAAATGAATAAGACACTTGAGATTCTACAGGAGCTGCTGATGGAGAGAGCCAGGGAAAGGGCTAAATTCCCAGGTTAATGATGAATCACTCTGGGAGTGGAGTCATTGATTTGTAATCATTGCCTGGCTCCCAAATATAATAGCCATGAATTCCTCTGACCAGCAGCCGAGACAAGGTACTTTGGGCTATTCCCAGCACACCTGCAAAAGTTCAAATCTTGCTCACAATGGCAGGGCTCAGAGCTCCAGGAGCCAAACAACTCCATCAGCATTTGCCCTGTAACAAGAGGGGCTCAGCAGCCAGCACACACACCCAGCTGTCACTGCCCTGCTGCTGGAGCTTAGCATGCAAATCAATAAGTGACACTGCATCACTTCCTTCCAATCCTTCACCCGTGCCCACCCCAATTCCCTGCTGCTGTCACCCCACCCTGGAGGTCTGGGAAGGGGAAGTACAAAACCAAGTGAGCCTCTGTGTGTTAACACCCCATTGCTCTGGGGACCAACAGCAGCCTGCCAAGGGCTCCCAGGGCACGAGCTGAGAGCTTTGGGTATTTGGGAAAGGGGCTCACTGCCATCCAGGGCAGGTCCCAAGCTGTCACCAAGCCTTCTGTGCAAAGATTCCCAGAGCCTCACGTTTATTATTTGTATTCTTGTATTCTCTTCTTCTCCTACACACAGGGACAAATATGAGAGCAAACTAAGCAACCAAAACATCCTGGATTAGCAAGTGTACTTGGCTGTCTCTCTCTGGGGGATGGCTTTAGGGAGGGTAGAAGCTCAGTGCTACCATGGGAAGTGTTTTCTTGCTTTTTGCATTAGTCACAACAGGTTTCCTGCCTGACCTGGTGTCTATCCATCCCCAGGCTGTGCTGACTCACAGGGGTTAGTGTGGTTTTGGAGGGATTTGTCCTAGCATAAAAGCAAGCAAAATTCCTGTCCCTAGGAGCTATATTCCATATAAACATCCTCCCCACTCCCAGCCTCCTACTCCACCCACCTGACTTCCCCAAACAGAACCAAAAGCCAACCAGGTCTCTGTCCTAATCCTTGCACCTCTGCCCCTGGGATCCATCACACCTTGACACAGAGGATCTGAGTTCATCCGTGGTCACTGTGCAGCTGTGACCTCTGCCAGGACATCCTGTGTCTCCATGTCAACCATCTCCTCATCTCACTGCCTCTCCATTTCTCTGTGTCTACATCACCCACACGGCCCCACCATCACACAGACTCCAAACCCAGTCAGTAAAAAGTACAGGGCCTTGAAGTGACACTGCACCATGTTTCTGTCTCTCTCTCTGACCCCAGCCTCTCATGGGAGTCTCCCCAGAAGAGACATTCTACACTGCATCCCAGAGCTATGGCTCTATCTTATACTATAAGGCTCTAGAAATGCTTTGGAAGAGAGGATAGCAAAGGCTGGGGAGCACATCAGCAGACACAGCTGACCCTCAGCTGCTCAGAAGTCACCACACTCTGTACGGTTTCTTTTCCTTCTGTGCATGAGACAAGCAAGCCAGCATTTAGAATGGGTTTACACTAAAAAATTAACAGTAGTGAGGAGCATTTGGGTTAAAACATGACTGGCCAAAAGTGCCTGTGTTGTAGCCAAGCTTCATCCTGCCTAGGCAAAGCTCCAAACTTTATTAAAGCCTTGAGATGTCAAAACAAGACTTCTGCATGGTTCCCTTTAGAGGTACCTCCATGTACCATGCTGCAAATGCAGACACTGGCTTCAAGCCAGCCAGCACTAGCAGCCCTGCCAGCAAAACCTCATTCCCCTAAGCTCCTTAGGCAGGGCTGTGCTCTGCAGGGATTTGTATTGCTCTCAGCTGTGGCAACACCTGAGCAACAGAGTTTAAAGCCAGGTGAAGGGTGCTCATCCCAGCAGCAGTCACCTGCCCAGGGTACACACTGAGCAGCAGAGCCCAGCCACTTGTGATCATCACAGAGCTCAGGGCATTTCTGGCATGCCTAGACTTGTTCATCCTGTTCTTCAGAGGCATTTCAGCCCAGCCCAGCACACTCCTATCCCCTGGCACCTCCCAACCCTGCCCTGCAGGTGGTGATAGGTGCAATCTTACCTTTGGCTAAGTTGCTGCATCTCCCCAAGAGATACTCTTCCCCTAAAGCACCAGAGCACTGCCTGCCTCAGCACAGCAAGTCCTCAGGGCACCTACCCTAGCAGGGTGACAAAGGCATGGAGCACACAGTCAGTGCCACTTCTACAAGACCTTCAGCATCAAGCTGCAGTGAGATCACTGAACTCACAAAGTGAGGCACAGACAGAGACTTTAAGGAGGCTTGTGGGGTCTTTGACCCAAACAGCCCGTGGCTTTTGGTAGCCATGAGAATACAACTACTTTTCAGCCTACCCTAGGAACAAAGAGCTCAAGTCCACCTTCTTTCAGTGTTGGTGAGCAAGCCTTGTCTCTTGAACCTCACTGCCAGCTCCGAGAGTGGCTCTGTGTGAGTGTGCTGCTGCAAGGCTCTCGTGTAACCACCAGCTGTGGGAGCCAGCAGGGCTGCAGGGCTCCTCCAGCTCACCCTGGGATCCCAATCCACACCTGGTACAGCCCCCTCCAGAGTGGCACGGTGGGGAGCCATTATCACCATCTCCTTCAATTTGTGGAGCATCCCTCCCTGCTGTAGCACACATTAAGATTTTGGTATGTGCCACATCTGTGCAGGAATGCTGCTGCCCATTGCTGCTTTGAATTGTAACATGGGAGAGCTTCTTCCTTTCTGTTCTGCCTGATCAGTATGTCCTCTGCAGACACAGGGTGACTGTTTCCTGCTGTGGTTTCACTCTGCTGGCGACAACCCAGGTGAAATTACAGGGATGTAGGCATCAATCAGGATGTCACCTGCAAGGGCTGGCTCCATGGAGGAAGGTGAGCCTGGAGGTGGGACTGGCAGAAGGCAGCAGTGGGGCAGTGGCCAAACTGGCAGAGGTGCATGGTGCCCAGGCAAGAAGAGCAGAGCAGATCTGGTGACGGCAGTCAGGTTCAGCCACAGCCCAGTGACTGCCAGGCAAGTCCATGGTGATGAGACAGATCCAAGGTCAGCTCAGGGACTGAAGCCCACAGGCCAAGGGCCACATTAACAGGGGGCATGGCACAGCTGTAGGTGCAAGGTATAGCTGGGGAGCAAGGGCAAGAGCCTCAGCTAGTGATCAGCCCTCACTGGGGCTTTTTAGCAGAGCTTTCTTGAAGAGCTCTCTCTACATCAGGCACTTGTGTGATTATCTAAGTCAGCCCTGAGCCCCCAGGGGATGCTCTCACAATCCTGACAGTAGCTACCATGATGTGTGAGCCTGCTGAAGGCAGGTGGAGATGAAAGGGATGAATACAATCTGCTGCCAATCCCCAGGCTGAAGCACCACAACTCCTCAAATGCTGATGGCAACAGCAGTGGGCATTTTAAAGTAAAAGGTCTTTACCAGACACCCCTGTGCCCTCTGCAGCAGTCAAGTTCTCCACTCTTATAATGATTACATGGAAAGAATGTGGAAATCTGCTGTTAGGAATGGGAGCAAATAGTGAAATTGTAAACTGCTTAAAAATAAGTGTTTTAACAAAGTTTTGAAACTGAGCTGGGGACAGAAATCAGTGCAGTGCACAGGAGGGAATTATCTCAGGGATAATATGTGTGTACACAGAGCTTCTTAAGCGAAAACAGTATTCACACTTTCACTCTGGAGAGGGAGAACTGTCAGCCAAACCAAGCTTCTAACTAACCAGTGGTTCTGGTATTTTCTGTTTATTCACCCTGCTATGAGTTGACCTGAACCAGATCCTGCCTGCATCTCTTTCAGGTGTTCAAAAGCC